>CM076583.1:1107358122-1107503677 GCA_034641835.2 Pinus albicaulis | reverse complement strand
CCGTTAGGGATCTGTAATTTATTAGCAATATTGGCAGAGTCCAATTATAGAAACAACATCGTTTCAACCAACTTTGGGATTCTAGGATCTAGCCCTCCTGAATCCGGAGAGGGATCTCTCCAATATGTACAAAGATGGATTTGTCTTTGAAGTTTGGGGTTATGATATTAGGCTAGGTATGAAGGCCAAGGGTTTTTTTTGTTTTTGGTGAGCATGATTTCTGTTCAAGGTGAAAAGTTCTGAGTGCCAAAAGCTCCAAAGGTGAGAAGTTGCAAGCAATAAGAGTAAGCTTCGGCCAAAAGGTAGATAATTGCAGGTTTTAGTCCATTGGGCTATGGAGTCATAATAGGGTTTAATTGGAACAGCAAGAGGCAAGAGTGGTCTATGGGGCAAGTCATCTATGTCTAAGGATCTCTTTGAAGATTGATTTATGGAATGGAATGATACAATAAGAAGGAGAAATAAACAGATGCAGAAACAAGAGCAGCCCGAGATCTGATAAGTACTTTTAAAATAGTCAGCCTTTGACATGGACTCAAGAAAAACATAAAAGTAAACTAGGATCTGGTAAGTACTTTGAAACTAGCCAGCCTTTGATACACTTTCAATAGAAAACATCTCAAAACAGAGGGAAACTTGAAGGCAACTTTTGGATTAGAAACTAGCGGGCCGGGCTCACCACAAATCCTCTCCTAGTTCTTCTTTACTTGGTTACTTTCAAGACAAATACAAAGATAACAACAGAATGGCCTAAGATCTGGTAAGTACTTTGAAACTAGCCAGCTTTTGACACATTCAAAGGGAAACAATCAGATAGTCTGTGGGATCATACTGGGACCAGGGCTCACCATATCTTCCTCAGTTCATCTTCACTAAACATATACTGAAAATAACATCTAAGAATAACATTCAACTAAGACAATAAGACGAGGGAACGCCAGCATTCCTATGCTTAAACTGAATTAAATCATTCTTAAATAACACAATTTAGAAGAAAACATTCAGATAAAGATTTTGAGTTAGAGAAGGTTACTGATATACAGTAGGTCCTAACTCTATGCATGTTGTTATTTATAAGAGAATATGAAACACAGATGAAAACAGAAACAAAAATAACAAGTTACAATTAGAGAAACATCACCGTCAACATAGACCAGGATCCCATAAATCAGCTTGTATTGATGCTTCAAACCAGTTACAACTTTAAGTCCAGTGCTTTAGGTTAGCAACCATCTACACATCTCAGCATAACCTATCTATCACTAGTAGAGCTCCAAGAGCCAGTGAATACTATGTACAATCAGAAGTTTTTGCTCAAATGTATATCAAAGTTCTACAACCAACCCCTCACTCATCCTCTGTAGAAGTATTTATAGAAATATGAGGAGGTGAGATCTGATAAAAGATCTCAATTACAATTAATACAAAGTTAATTTTTTTTTTGCCCTTGGGGGTTCAATGAATAAACTGTATAGGTGTCTCACTGTATTAATTGATTTACACTTATGAATTAAGCTCGATGGGAGCTTAGTTGACCTTTGAGGCTCTATGTGACGCTATGGTTACTTTGTAGATATCTTTTACATTAAGTTTCATTGCAGAAGTAACTTCTTGGAAGCGCTGAGGCAAAATATGATCTTCTTCAATAACTTTAGCCCCTGATTGAGTACTTTGAGGAACAGGTGGCGCTATGGTAGCTGGGAGGAATCGATTTGCCTCATATTGTGGCGGTGGGAGCATTCCTGCTTGATAAAACACTTTAGGTTTTCTGTAAACTATGTTTTATTTGGGGATTAGGCTTTTGATAAACATTTTAGACGTAATCCCCACAAATCTGTCCCTTAATCCTCTATTCTGGTGCGTTTTTTTCTTCGACGCTGATACTCTTTATCTGTGTTAAATCCATGGTTTTCTCGCTGGTATGCAAGGCTGTGCAGGGTTCAAAGGCATCCATGCTTGAGGAAACACTGAGGAAACGTGCATTTCCTCCCTGTGGATGATTTCCTTTGATGAATTGAAGACGGGAGGCTCGTCATCCTCCGCCTCTGAATCTTCTTCGAAAATGGCGAGAAAAATGATAAAAACCCTGCAAAAATATGAAAACTATTAAAAAATCTTGCTTTTATAGCTTGACTTCATTGGAGGGCTTGTGGAAGGATCGGGGCCATTGGATGGCATCATCCAACGGTCGGGATTAATCGGGGAGATCATAGAATGGGCGGAAGAAAAATTAAATCCGAGCTGTCGATCGTGCAGAGATCGACGATCAAGATTGAACGAGGCAGTTGGAGGAGAAGGATAAATCTGAACCGTCGATCACGCAGAGATCGACGGTCGGGATTGGGCAATGGAAAGTCAAATGGAGAGATCGGGCGATGAATTGTGTGTCGTCGATCTGCAGATCAAATCGACGGCGGAGATTGATTTACCGCTATACGATGGCCCGGTTATCGGGCGCACACCTTTGTTAACCATCGAGCAACTTTGGCGAGCGATCACCTTCAGATCAGTGGGCCCAGATCGGACAGTCCACAACGATATCGCTGGGCATCCTGGTTTGAACGATAAAGCGCGATGGATGAATTTAACACGTGGTGGATGGTGGTTTACAAATAGTACACTGGACGTGTGTCAAACAGCGTATGGAATCGTTGGCCATCGGAAGAAAACAACTTTTGGCCTAAAGGCGGTGCGATGGATACCACCGGTTTTTAAGAGTGGTGAACAGCTGACGGGGACCACAAGGAGGTGTGCTCCGCACCGTCCGATCTAGAGATTAGATCGACGGTCGAGATCGCTCCATAATTTTGCATGGGCGGAAAAATTAAAATGAATTTTTCGATGGTTTAAACAAATATCAAAGGTTTTTTAATGTTTTGCAAAGAAATATTTATTTAAACCGGTTAAGCGCCCGACTGGCTTAGCGTGCGGTTACGGCGCCAGGGTGTATGGGCGGAAAGGCTAGGGACTTAGCCCAAGGGGGCTTAAGTCCAAAACATAGAAAATACGCATTTTTATTGATTTTTCAACGTTTTCAAAGGGTTTCAAGGGTTTGAGTATAGTTAAAAAATGGGTTTTCAACTATGGGAAAGTGATTTTCATAAATGGAAGAAAGGATTTATGAAAAAAAGGGAGTTTTTATGGAGAAAAAGGGGAGAAAATGAAGGTTTGAGAAGGGGTAAAATGAAGGTCTTGCAGCAGTCTTTCATTTGGACTCAGTAGAACTTCAAAATCTTTTAGGAAGTAAATATCAGTGCAGATTTGTACAGAGGCAAGAGGCCTTCAATAGTCTTCAAGAGCCAATAATTTTTTGTGAGAAAAATTGTTCCTTGAAGGCTCAAAAATAGATTTAGATACCTTTTGGGATAATAAAATTTTACAGGTGGCTAACAGTGGCTCCACTTGGGGATGGTGCCTTCTTGAAGACATCAAGAACTTTCAGACCTGCATTCTCTGGAAGGTTGACCATGTGCTTGATCCATTTGATGTTCTCTGGGAGGCTGATCAGTTGCCTAACCCATTGGGCTGCTTTTCGTGTGCTGGGATGGTTTTCTCTGAAAATGTATTAGCAGTCATACAAGCAATGGATCTTCATCAATACAACTTTCTACCTACCCAATCCTACTGATCTAACATTTTTTCTTCATTAGAGTGCACTTGGATTGGCAAACTCTTTTCACAACATTTTATTCTTTTGAAAGTAGGAAATATAATCTATTTCTACTCCTTATTTCTCCCTGAACTCATATTAAACAGTTGAGTTCAGATGCTTCTCTACCTATTCTACTGTCTGTTGGGATTAAATTGTCCAACAGATTTTTATTCTCTAAATTTCTAAAACATAAATTTAAAAACATTCAAGTCAAGATTAAGTTGTTTTGACTTGCTGTGATCTATGGCATAAAGACAAGCTGCACATAGACTTTTATTTCACAAAAATTAAATAAAAAATGGAAGGCTTAAGATCTGAAAAATTTGGAAACATTTCCTTCCTCTTTTCACAGCTCTGTTTTGACACTTATTGAGTTGTCTTTCCTTTTCTTCTGGTTCAAATTTTGAGCTGATTAGAACCAAATTTTACATATTTTTGACTCAGAAAATAAAACATATTTGAGTCATCTCTCTTTGAAACGTTAGGTTCAGATTTTGAACATGTTTGAACATTTCATTTCTATCCTAAACTATCTACTGATAAGCCAAGATTAAACAGTTTGGCAAATCAAATTCACTACCCTATCAGCAGAAAATTTAAAGCTAAATTAGTCAAGATTAAACAGTTTGACTAACTAGAAGTGTGTTTTTCAGGAGTGGCATTTCATCTTGCACACTTTCAGATTTATCTCTCTTTTTTGGTATGGGGCTATACCTTTCTTGTTTTGACAATCTGCCCTCTTTTCTTTATTTTCATTGTTTTTGTATTTTTGTTTTTTACAAATTTGAATGCAATGGTGGATGAAATATTTATAATGGGAAAATATAAAAAGGCTTCAAAACAGATCATGGATCAAGAGAAGTAATGCTTAATAATCCTGCCATTGACAGGACCCCCAAACAATTCTACCCCGTTTAACTCTTGCAAGAGAAATGCATTGTTACCAGCAGCTGAATGAATAGAGTAAGGGCCAAGCCATAGGTTGTCAAATTTTCCATGCTTGCCCTTCTCTTCCCTTCTTGAGTCCCACTTTAAAACTTTGTCCCCAATCTTGAAATTGCTGGCCTTTGTTCTTCTGTCAAAAAGCTTCTTAATGCTGTTTTATTTCTGCAATGCTTTGTTATACACTTCCTCTCTGGTTTGCTGAAGATGAATGGTCTGATGTATTCTTCTGATCATGTCATTATCTTCAGTCTGCAACTCCTGAATCAACTTTATCACTAGTACACCAAGGTTGTTTGGAAAAATTGCATCAGTACCATACACAAGCTGAAAGGGTGACATACCAATGGATTTCTTCAAAGTCAATCTGTCAGCCCAAAGTGCATGAATCAGCTTTGTGTGCCAAGAATTCTTGTTGTCCTCCAACAGTTTCTTGATTATGTTCACTAAAATTTTGTTTGAGGATTCTGCAAGTCCATTACCTTGAGGGTAATAGGCCGTGGAATGCCCCAATGTTATCTGATATCTGTGACAGAACTCAACCATCTTCTTTGATCCAAATGCTGTTGCATTATCAGTGATGATCTTGGTAGGACAGCCAAATCTGGAGAGAATATTAGTCTCCATAAATTTTATGATAACTAAATCATTGGCCTGCCTACAAGGTATGGCTTCTATCCACTTAGTGAAGTAGTCTGTGGCAGTGAGAATCCATCTATGCTGGGCAGAAGATGGTGGATGGATTTCTCCTATAAAGTCAAGTCCCCACTGTTGAAAAGGGGCTTCAACAGCGATTGGATGCAGAGGTAGGGGTAGCAGTTTTCTTTTTCCTTCAAAAAGTTGACACTTATGACAGGCTATGATCATCTTGTGTACATCATGGAAAAGAGTAGGCCAATAGAAACCAGCCCTCAAAATTTTGTTGGCTGTTGTCTTCCAGTACAAATGACCTCCACACTCTCCTTCATGGAACTAGTACTTAACCTTCTCTGCATCAAACTCAGGCAAACATTTAAGCAATAGACCACTTGCATTTTTCCAATACAGACATTTATCTATAATGCAATAGTTTACAGCTTTCAATTTTAGGAACCTTGCCTTTGTTTTTGTCAAACTAGGAGGTGTATTCAAATTGAGCAGAACATAAAGAATGTCAGCATACCAAGAGGAATTCGTAAAATGGTTTTCAACAATGGGTGTTGAGATTTCCTCTTGATCATCTAAAGCATTAATCATATGAATATCAAGAACTTCACAATTTGATTCAACCATTAATCTAGCTAGACCTTGGCCTTTGATGAGCTTAGTGGGTTTTATCTCTAAATCATACTCAAGGATGATAGCAATCCACTTACCTCTCTTACCATCTGGGTCCTGTGTTAGAATGTCTTTAATAACTGAATTTAGGACAAAGGTAATAATATGTGAATGAAGGATGTATAGAAGTCCTTCAATGCTTTAACCAAAGAAAAATCTTGCTTCTCCATGATGTTGTACTTCAAAGGGGCATCCCTCAATGCCTTGCTAAAGAATGCAATGGGCTGCTTTTTCCCTTGTGGGTTTTTTTGTAAAAGGACAACAGCTATGGTATGTTCTAATGCAAATGAAAAAATATAAAAATCTTTTGAAAAATTAGGACTTATCAGAATCGGTGTTTTGGTTAATGCTTGTTTCACTAGTTCAAAAGACTTCTTTGCTTCCAAGGTCCATTTTACCCCCTGCTCCTTCTTTAACATGTTTGTGATATTCCTAAGGAGCTCAGCTAAGTTAGGGATGAACCTTCTCAAAAAGTTAATCTTTCCAATGAAAGACTGCAACTCTTTGATGTTTCGAGGATGGGAGATTTGCAATATGGCCTCAATCCTCTTTGGATCTATCTTTATACCTTTTTCTGAAATAATTTGCCCAAGAAGCTTACCTTCTTGGAGACAAAATAATGTCTTCTTAGGATTTAAAGATATTCCAAACCTTGTGCATTTCTCGAAAACTTTTCTCAAATGTTCTAAGTGTTCATCTATTTTTGAAAACATAGTGACATCATCAAGATAGATAATGATGAAGAAGCCCAGTTCTTCCGAGAATGCTATGTCCATGGCTCTTTGGAAAGTTGCTCCAACATTCATTAGACCAAAGGGCATTTTCACATACATGAAAGTTCCCCATGGTGTAGTAAAGGTTGTCTTTAATTGATCAACAGGGTAAACCAAGATCTGATTGTACCCTGAATAGCCATCCAGCAAAGAAATTCTTCTAGACCCTACCACCCTTTGTAAAATATGATCCATCTTGGGTAGAGGGTAGTTGTCTTTTAATGAAGCTTTGTTTAAGTCTCTAAAGTCTATACAAAGCCTGATTTCTCCAAATTTTTATTCAGAAGGAGGATTAACTGCATTAGATACCCTCAGAAACTATTCTATAGGGACAATACCACCTTCATACATCTTTAATCTCCTTCTCTCAACCAAAGGAAATCCGAACAGTAGTTTATTCTCAAGGCAGCCTTCGTTTGAATGGTTGTTGACACCTAATCCTATGGATGGGTGTGCATATTTAATATTGTATATTAATTATTATTAGGAAATAAGGAAGGCCAAGAGTCATTGGGAGATGAATCCCAATAGCCTCACCTCCATGTATAAATCCATGTGCATTCTTCAGCTAATACACAGTCTGATTTTGAGGAGTTACCTCCTGGTTTGACATGGTATCAGAGCCAGCTCCACTATTGGCATTTCTGCCTGTGGTGTAACTCCCTCTCCTTTGCTCAGTCAATTTTATTAATAGTTTTCTGCTGCTCTTAATTGCTAGACTGTTATTCTGCATTTTTTTTTCCCTATATAGTCTTGACATTTGCAGCTCCAGCTCCTGCAGCTCCTGAAGACTGCAGGCTCCTCTGTCATTCTGCAAATTGCAGGCTCTGTCATTCTGCAAGATTCCATTTCAAAATTTTTTCTGTAACGGCCTTTTGGGCCTCCTCCATTCTCCATTCTCCATCATCCTCCATTCTCCCTCGACTCCTACAGTCCACTGCATTCCCATACTCTCCATACACCAACGCCCAACTTTTAATACGCTCCCACAAATTGATACCCACCTGCCACTCCTACCACGAACCAGACCCCTCACCCTCGACTCCCTATTCACCCCTCCCTGCGTACATACACCGCTGCACATCCATTTAATACAGCGCTCATATAATACTCGTGGTATATATTTGTTTTGTAATAGTTTATACAACACTTATACCTCCACAGGCGCCTCTCCACACAATACAACCCTTCTCATTCCAGCGCTGTCACTACACAACGCTTCCCATTCCACGCACAGTCAATGCAGCGCTGTCACTACCTCCGCTCCAGCGTTTTATCCGCAGTTGTATATCGATTCCATTTTATATTCAGTGTTGTCTGTCCACGCTATTTACAAAGCTACCGCCATTTAATACAGCGTTCCATATTATATATAACGCTGTCTGCACGTTTATATACAACGCTGTGTAACGCTGTCTGCATAGTTTAATATATCACGCCCATGGTTTAATACATCGTGTTGATTGCATTCCCTTCTGCGTTTAAACGCTGTCTATTTCATAACACCGCCCTTTCAAATTTGTAATACCGCCTTTCTCGTTTACATATAATGCTGTCACTTATATAATAACGCCCTCCAGCGCTGGCTATAACTCCGCCCTCCCATCTTTTAATACCACGCCCCTTCTATATTCATTATACCATCCCACAATACATCCATTCAATACCGCCCCATTCATATTCACAATACCATCCTCCCATTTCATAAAACTGCTACTCATATAAAAAAAAATTCTCCAAACAAAACAAAAAAAAATATACATATATTTTTTTGTGCAGAATTCAGTTTATAGCAAAGAGTTTTTTGTACACTTAAATTCAGTCTTCAGCAAGAGTTTTTGTGCAGAGTATTTTTCCAGCAAGAGTTTTTGCCCCTTTATTTGAACAAAGAGTATTTTTTGTCCATTTAAATTCAGTCTTCAGCAAGAGTTTTTGAGCAGAATTATTTTCCAGCAAAGAGTTTTTTAAACTCAGAGTATTTTTCCAGCAAGAGTTTTTGCCCCTTTATTTGAAAGATTTCAAGAGTTGAAAGTTTTTATAGCAGAAATTTTTTCCTCTTCAGAAGATTTTTTCCAGCAATCTAATGCATTCTCTCATCTCAATTGTTGGGGTGGTTCTCTCTGGCAAAGAGAACTATCTTGAATGGTCTCGGAAGATTAAACACACACTCATTTTTAATGAGTTGTGGAAAGGAATCTGTGAAGGACAAGAAGAAAACCCACCAGAAAAGCCCACTTCAGACAAAGAGCTTGCCATTTGGGAAAATAAGAACTGCAAGGCCTATGCCTTGATTGCAGCCTCCGTAAGTGAAGAGGTGAGTCACCATATTTCATCATTCTCAAATCCCTATGATGCCTTGAACAAGCTAAAGGAACTCTATGACTCACATTCAGAATTAGAAAATGTTCAATTGATGATTAAGTTGTTCAATCTTGAAATGAAGAATGATGATCCCCTTGCTTTAGCTTCAGAAGTAAGATCTATAATGCATGACATTGAAAACACTGGTGTAAAAATGGACATACCTCTCATAGCATATGTTAAGGCATTATATCTGACTTACTCACATTATCTTGAGTCTTTGCAAGCAAGTGGAAACTTTCAGCATATCACCTTTGATACACTTGAGAAAAAGTTTGCAGAAAGAGAGAAAGATTTTGGGAAGATGATAGTCCCTTCATCTTCCGAAGAGGCTGCATACTTGGCACATAGAGAAAAGAGCCATACTCCAGATTCATCCAGAGGAAGAGGTGGCAGAAGAGGAAGAGGAAGAAGAAACTTCACAGAAAGGGGGGGCAGACAAGCTGACAAATCCAATCTTCATTGCACACGTTGCAATAGAGATGGACATGATGCATCCAAATGCAGAACACCATGGGAGAAAATTGAGCAGTACATAAATCAAGACAAAGGTAAAAATAATGACAAAGACAAAGGTAAAGCACCTGAATCCGCTCACTATGTTCTAGCACATTGTAACAATGGAGTAACTGAAAACCTCTTTGATGTTTCATTTACTTCATGGAGAGATGATTGGTTGCTAGATTCAAGAGCAACATGTCACATGACATTTAGAAAAGATTTTTTTGAAGATTTCACTGACAAAGTTGATGGAGCAGTATATTTCGCAGATAAATCCAAACTCAAGCCATCAGGGCTTGGCACAGTCAGGCTTAAACTGCCTGGTCTTCCCGATCATATCCTACATGAGGTTCTATACCTCCCGGAGTTGAAGAGAAACTTGCTGTCCCTGATCGAAATCCGGCAGCAAGGACACTCAGTTCACTTGTTTGATGGCAAGGCAGAGGTCAGATCAGCATCAGATCACTCACTTGTCATGGAGGGAATAGAATAAGGGAGACTCTTGAAGCTGAAAGGTTCATCTGCCCATGCTCAAAACTTTGCATTCAGTTCACATCATGATGAAGGTACATTTCCATCAAGTCTTTTATGGCATGCTAGATTTGGACACTTAAACTATGACAACCTTCGTTTATTGAAGAAAAATGGTGTTGATGGACTGCCTACAATTCCTAGAAAACCTAAGGAATGTGATGCTTGTATTCTAGGAAAGCATAGCAAACAGCCATTTCATGATTCACACTCAAGAGCACATAGGAAACTTGAAATTGTTCATTCAGATTTATGTGGTCCTATGCCTATTGCTTCTGCAAATGGAAACAAATACATGATGACATTTATTGATGACTACACCAGAATGTGTTGGATTTACTTACTGAAGAATAAGTCTGATGCTTTTCAAACTTTCAAGAATTTTCATACATGGATTGAAAATGATGCACAAACACATATTGGCTCTCTACGTACTGATAATGGAAAAGAATACACTTCAAACGAATTTGAAAATTATCTTCATCAACATGGAATCAAACATCAAACAATTGTGCCATATAATCCACAACAGAACGGTGTAGCTGAAAGAATGAACATAACTATTTTAAATATGGTTCGCTCCATGTTATTTTTCAAGAATGTAAAATTGATGTTTTGGGCTGATGCAGTTCTATGTGCTGTTTACATAAAGAATAGGTGTCCTTCAAGTTTAATTAGAAACAAAACTCCTTTTGAAATGTGGCATGGCCACATTCCTTCGGTAAAGCATTTCAGGGTCTTTGGGTCCACCTGTTATGCCTTGATACCCAAGGGTAAAAGGAACAAACTTGGTGCTAGAAGCAGAAAATGTATCTTCTTGGGGTACTCCAATACCTCCAAAGGATATCGTCTCTATGATGAAGCAAATAAGAAGTTTGTGATAGCAAGAGATGTCATATTTCTTGAATCTTCCAAGAGTGACAAAGTTGTTGAGTGGCAACTTGATCGCCTGGATAGATTCACACATGCAAAGTCCTTCCAAGAATTTGATAATGTGATTTCACACCTTGAAGGGGGGATTTCGATATTGAATCAAACTGTGGAATCATATCCTGAAGCACTCTCTCCCCCACATGAAGAAACAACCACGGATGACACATTGGATGATGTGATTGACATAATTGGGAGATTGAATCTTGAATCAATCCCAACTCAGTCAAGTGACCAGCCTGGGCCATCTCAGAAAGGTCCTCCCAAATGGCTGACAAAGACACTGGAGGATGTTCATCCCGATGAGGTTGGAAAAACAGGAACAAGAAGTTCCACTCAAGAAATCGAAGGTGATGTAGATAATTCTGATTCCCCTGTTGATATGGATATTGCTTATAACCGTGAATTGAGTTTGTCTACAGATCATGAACCAACTTCCTTCAAAGAATCCGCTTCTCATGATGAATGGAAAGAAGCGATGCAGAAGGAGTATGATGCCTTGATAAAGAATGGCACTTGGAAGCTGGTTGATCCGCCTTTGGGAACGAAACCAATTGGCTGTAAGTGGGTCTACAAGAACAAGTACAAAGAAGATGGCTCACTTGACAAGCACAAGGCCAGGCTTGTGGCAAAAGGATTCGCACAGAAAGAAGGAGTCGATTATGAAGAAAATTTTGCTCCCACAGCAAAATGGACCACCATCCAGACTCTCTTTGCCTTAGCAGCTCAGAATGGATGGAAAGTCCATCAGATGGATGTAAAAATAGCCTTCTTGAATGGATATCTAAAGGAGAAAGTTTATATGTCCCAGCCAGAAGGATTTGTGATAAAGGGTCAAGAACACAAAGTTTGCAAACTTGTAAAATCCTTGTATGGCCTCAAGCAAGCACCACGAGCCTGGTATGAGAAATTGACCGAGCATCTTCTGAAACTTGATTTCAAACATTTTGATCTTGATGATGCAAATTTGTTTGTTAAGAAAGTTGGAAAAACAGTTGTATATCTTGTGGTATATGTAGATGATCTTTTGATAACAGGAAACAATGAGAGCTATATTGCATCCATGAAGTAAGAGTTGAAGAAAGGTTTTGAAATGACTGATTTGGGTCATGTTCATTACTATTTGGGTATTGAAGTAATTCAACATCCTAAATTCATATTTATTTCTCAGAAGAAGTACATTGGAGATCTCTTGAACAAATTTGGCATGGATGACTGTAATCCCTTAAGCACTCCAATGGAACAAAACTTGAAGCTCACATCTATTGAAGGGAAGGAATTTGAGGATGAAACTAAGTATAGACAGCTTGTAGGAAGTCTTATCTACCTGACCACCACCAGACCTGACATTTCATTTGCTGTTGGAATCCTCTCAAGGTTCATGCAAAAACCTTGTGAAGGACATTGGTCTGCTGCAAAAAGAGTACTAAGGTACTTGAAGGGGACTCAAGACTTTGGACTCAAATATACACAGGTAGGCGACTTCAGCTTGATCGGATACTCTGATTCAGACTTTGATGGTGACAAAGAAACAGGGGTGTCTACTATAGGTTACACCATGAGTCTTGGATTAGGAGCTGTCTCATGGAGATCACGCAAACAGTCAGTTCCAGCAGATTCCACGACCGAGGCAGAATATGTGGCAGCAGCTGAAGCAACAAAGGAAATTGTGTGGCTCCGGAAAATCCTAGAAGATTTGCAGATGAAACAAATGTACTCCACTCCACTCATGATCGACAACACTTCTGCAATAAAGTTGGCCAAGAACCCAAAGTTCCATGATCGAACAAAGCACATCAATACAAAGTACCATCTAATTCGACATCATGTTCAAGCCAAAACCATCCATCTACATCATTGTTCCACAAATGAGCAAAATGATGACATCTTCACCAAAGCACTTGGAAGAGAAAAGTTTGAAAAGTTCAGATCGATGCTTGGACTCACTAACATCCCTTCGGATTAAAGGGGGGAATGTTGACACCTAATCCTATGGATGGGTGTGCATATTTAATATTGTATATTAATTAATATTAGGAAATAAGGAAGGCCAAGAGTCATTGGGAGATGAATCCCAATAGCCTCGCCTCCATGTATAAATCCATGTGCATCCTTCCGGCTAATACATTCGATTTTGAGGAGTTACCTCTGGTTTGACACCATGGTTAGAGAAGTTAGATGCTTTCCTCCGGCACACAGATGGTCCTCCATTAAATTCCCTTTATGGAAACAAAGATTGATGGAAACTTTCCTTTTCTTGATGTTTTGATCTCTAAAAAATGATGATGGCTCTTTTTCTCACCAAGTATATTGAAATAAAGCCACACGAGTAGTATTTCATGCTGCTCAAATCATTTTTCCGGGCCAAAAGGTTAGTGTTCTCAACACATTGGCCACCAAGGCTCTTAGGGTTTGAGACGATGAGAACTTGGAGGAATGAGAAATCCCTTATCCTTGGGGTCTTTGAGAAGAATGGCTATATAGCAAGCACAAGATATTAAATCTTTCTTGAATGCAAGTAAAGTCAAAACACAAAAAGATTCAAAGATCTTGTTGGTCGTGTTCAAATTCCATTTATCCTCGGTACTTTGGTATAATTTCTCGAATTTTAAGGAAACATGGGATCTCTTCTTCATTTAGACATTTGCACACTATTCGTAGTTCCCTCACAGTCGATTAAAGACCCATTGGATCCAAAAAGCATGAAGGGTGTCTACTTGATCCCATGTTCTAGTGGGACCCCTACATAGGGAAACGAGGTCGCTCTATATATAGGAGAATTCAAGAGCATGCTACGGAAGTATCAGCATTGTAGGACTCGGTCCTCACCTCTTGTTGAGCATGCGCACAGAAAGTTAGAAGTACCATTTGTTTGGAAAAATTCAAGGGCCATTGCTAAGGTTGAGCATTTCCATCACCACAAGTTTAGAGAGGCCATTGAAATTGGAAAAAGATCCCATACTTTGAATAGGGATGATGGATGAAAAATTGAGTTGTTGGATTCCTCCCCTTTGTTTCCTCCCCCTGATTTGGTGGTTTGGGATCTCTTTGCCCCTTGGTTTTACGTAGGTTGTTTCTCTTATTTTATTTTATTTTATTATTTTTCAATTTTCTTATTTTCTTTGTTTTTTTTGTGTTTTATTTTATAGGTTTAATTTAATTGTGATGTTCAGTATCCTTTGCTTTTCTTTTTATTCATTTTGTTTATTGATTATTTTAGTTTTGTTAGTTTGTGGATTTTTCTAATTTTTATTTATTTATTTATTTAATTGTTATTATAAAGAAAATAAATAGCTGTTTTCCATTTTAAATTCTATTATTCTATATATTTTATTAATATTTTTATTAATATTAAATTTTCTTTGCTTTTCTTTGTTATGTTCTTTGTTTTATTTTTTTCAAGTTCTTTATTATTTTTTATTCATTTGTTTCTATTTTTGGTTTTTTGTTAGTTATTGATTTTATTTGTTTTTTAGTTTATTTTATTTAGGTTCAAGATGATTTAATAATTAATATGGTTGTATTTTCTAAATTAGAAATTATTATATTGTATATTTTATTAATATTTTTAATACATTCTTGTCTTTGATCATTGTACTCTCTGCGGTATATATATATATATATATATATATATATATATATATATATATATATATATATATATATATATATATATATATATATATATATATATATATGAATTGGTTTGGATCAACCCATTCATCAAATTTCTTGATGAACTACACTTAGTAGTTCAAAACACATTGATTCTCTAAATTCTAATGTGATTTTTCAAAAGAGTTTTTCTCAACAATTTGCCATGAATCACAAAAGTTTGCATTCTCAAATAAACTAATGTGTATTAATATTATTTTATTAATAAGAAAAAATTATTAATTAATTAAATATTTATTAATATAGATATTGTTAATTAAATAATTCATTTTTTATTTATTCATTATTAATTAATTCATAATAAATAAATAATAATAATAATAATAATAATTATATATTAATATTGTTTTTTTATATATTTATTAATATAAATATATATATTTTTAATTTATATTAATAATTATTATTTAATTAAATTCAAGGATTTATATTAAACCAAAAGACTAATATTAAAAACCTTATGAATAAAATTACACCCTATAAATATGAACCCTTACATTAAAAAATTCAAGGGATTGCTATTATAAACCTAAAGGGATTTATACTAAAACCACAAGGAAATGTAAACCCAAGTAAATAATATTAATCCCAAGGGATCAATATGATAAAATCGAGAGTATATAAACCTAGATAAATATTATAAACCTAAAAAAATCTGTAGTTGACAAGTTGATTTTCATATTAAGACAATATTTGTCACCTTGTGGCATTGAACCATGGTTAGTAAGTAGTTGACCATGATTGATTTTAATATGGAGACAATATTTGTAACAATACGGTGTTGGACCATGGTTGATTTTCATATTATGAAACTATTTGTTAGAGTGTGACGTTGGATCATGGTTGACCATGATTATAAACCCAATAGATTTATATTAATATTATAAACCCTATGAATAATATTATACCCTAGAATAATGAACCCATAGATTAATAAATCTCGGGGATTGATATTATAAATACAAAGGAAGTTAATACTAAAAAGGCAAGGGAATATTAAACCCAAGGTATATAAACCATAAAGATAAATATTATAAACCCTAAAATAAACATGGTTGACCATGTTTATCCATGGTTGATTTTCATATTGGGGCCAATATTTGTCACAATCGGAGTATATGACCATGTTTGATTTTCATATTGAGACAATCTTTGTCACAATGTGATGTTGGACCATAGTTTTGCATGGTTGACCATGACTATAAACCCAAAAATTTATATATTAAACCTAGGATTAATATTACAAACATTATGAACAATATTATGCCCTAGAATGTAGACATGAACTGATAAACCCAAGGTTGACCATGATTTATTTTCATATTGAGACAAATTTTGACACAATGCAACTTTCGACAATGGTTGGCCATGGTTCACCATGGTTGGTTTTATATAGAGACAATTTTTGTCACAATGCGACGTTAGAACATGGTTGTCACAATGCTTAATGACGTTGAACGACGAGATTGATAAACCTAAAGGGATTGATATTACAAACCCAAGGGATTAATTCTAAAACCCCAAAGTATCTAGAAGAAAAATCGAAACTTTATTAGCTATAACAAGTTTACAAAGTAAATGTTGTAGCATTATATTTGATTTGTCTCTACGAAGAACGAGTGTAGATCCATACGACAAATACGAAATACACTAAAGTTTGTCAAAATTCATAGAAAAGAAATTCACCGCCATACACAAGCTCTAATGAGTTGTCGATATTTTCGCAACCCATTTCCATCGTTGGGGGCTCCTCCGAGAAGAAGAAAAAACACCCCGGGGAATGAAAGTACCTTAATAAAAGAACCACCGGCCATAGGAATGCGGAGTTCCCTCTTAGGAGGACGAACTCAAAAATATTTCGCTTTCAGCTTAGAAATTAAGCGATTACGCTCTCCAATAGTTAATACATGTTCATAGTAACTGAAAATAAATAAGAACATATAGAACGCAAAAACAAGAAGAACGAGATAGCAAAGCTGCTTTCACAGACGACGAGCACGAATTCGAAAAAAGGAGCTCAAACCAACTCCTTCGGTCCCTTGGCTTCGAATATTTTATTTTCCAGCATCCCAAAACTTGCTGTATGCCTTCTTTAGAAAGGAGGTCTGCCTTTGATAACATTCCTTTCCCTGTAAATGTGAGAAACATAAATGTAAGAAAATCTATTTTTGAGAAACCAAATTTCTTCAAGGATGGGCAATAATAGATAACTTTGACGGATGAATTCCTTGTTAACCCATTTAACAACATTTAAAGAGTCCTTGAAAATATGAATAGAACTAACGGCCAACCAAACAAGCCAACTCATAAGACGATGCAACGCCTTGATTTCTGTGAATTTATTCATTCCTGCCCCCAACTCCACAAAGACCTCTCTAAAATGATTTGCACTAAGATGGAGCACAAATACAACCCCACACCTATCCTCCCTGCTCGAGGCTCTGTCGAAAAATGCCCATGGAATGTTCTCGATGATGACCTCAGGGGCAACCGACCTTCCAATGGTTTTTGGGATGGAGACATGCATGCTTGCAAGAATAACCATGCCTTCCGCCGTAATGAATTGGAAGCTAGGTTCTATATTCTTGAAAATGGATGGGTTCCTCATCAACCAGATACCCCATGAGAGGATCAAGGGTAAATATTTCCAGTTTTCCTCAGAGCTTTCCTGCCACCACTGTTCCCATGCTTCCCCAATCGTTCTTCCCTCCCACCTCTGCTATTTTCCTGGTAATTCCATCGCCTCCTCCCACACTGCCCGACTGAAGGGACAACCCATAAAAAGATGATGGACCGTTTCCAAGTCAAGTTTGCACAGAGGACAATGACCCGGCCCAACTTTATTCCTTTTCATCAAGTTATCCCATGTAGGAACTTTATTATTTAGAATGCACTAGAAGAAAACCCTACTTTTTGTGGGGCATTTGAGTTCCCAAATATTTTTCCTCCACCATGCAAAAGCTTCCCATCTTTTTTTTTCCATCTAAAAATTGTATCCAAGTTTCGGCGTGTACTTCCCAGTAGGGATAGGGGCCCATCTTAAATCATCCTCCCTGTCCCGGATCCGAACATGGGTGCGATCCAATTCCCTAATGTAATTTTTCCAAGCATCGTGCCATTCCAGATCCAAGTTAAGGTCCTCTCCATTCTTCCATCCTTGGGCCCAACACGAAGATGCTTCTTCCTTAACTATATGATTCAATAAAAAAATCCACGTATCCTTAAGGCTGTCCCTCAGAGTTAGAGGCAATACAAAAAAATCCTTAATTCCCACCCTTGGATCGATCCTGATCCTCACCTACTCCCCATTCCCCACCTGCCAGACAAGTCCCTCATCAATTAAATGAATGGATTCTAGAATTGCCTTCCACACCACAAAATAATTGTTTAGTTTCCCGTAATTTGAAGCCAATCCAAAATCTCCATAGGGTCTATATATTTCCTCTTTATAACCTGTGACCATAGAGAGTCTTTATAAAGAATCCTCCAACCCGTTTTTTCCGCCAAAGAAGTCGCAAAAGCCAGAAGATATTTAATGCCCCAACCCCCTGGCTTTTGGCCTCGCTATTTTGTCCCAAGCCACCCATGGCAAGACCTTTTCCTCCTTTGATCTTGCCCACAAGAATTTTCTGCACAGTTTTTGCACCCTTGATAAGATGTTCCGGGGACCCATGCCAACATGGCCTAATAAATTGGAATTGCCATCAACACCGATTTGAACAACACCAATCTGCCTGCTCTAGATAACCAACGAAAACTACAGTGAGCGATGCACTTTTCAATTTTAGATATAAGCCATAGACAATCCGTTTTGTAGGTGTTAGGCTTAATGAATAACCCCAAATATTTCAAGTTTCCTTCTAGAGATTTGACCTGAAATGGAAGTTCCTCCGTTATAATTCTGGCTTCTTCTCCCGAGATACCTTCAATAATAATAACATTTTGCATATTTTATGTTCATCCCCATTGCTTTCAGAAAGAGATCAAGAATATGCTTAAGAGTATGTGACTCACTTAGTCTGCCACTGTAGAACACAAGGATGTCGTAAACAAATAAGAGGTGTTATTTGGAGGTTGACGACCACCTCAATTCCTTTGAACACCCTCCTCCTCTTTGCATCCGCAATCAGCTGGTTCCATCCCTCTGCTGCAAGGAGAAAAAGTAGAAATGATAAAGGACATCCCTGTCTTAGTCCCCTTTGAATCTTAAAAAGCAGGGATGTGGTGCCATTAATGAGAACAACAAAACTGACATTTGTTATACAACCCATTACCCAATTTATGAAGCAAATATCAAACCCAAGGTGAGTTAGCAAGAGTCTCAGGTACATCCAATTGATTTTATCATAAGATTTAGCTAGATGGATCTTAATAATAATGCCCTTACTTCTGTCTTTCTTAATGCTATGAAGGGTCTCCTGAGCCACCCCAATGGCTACATGAATCTGCCTCCCTTCTAAGAACCCGAATTTCTCCTTAGATACATTCCTTGAAAGGACCGGCTTCAGGCACACAACAATCACTTTCGAAATGATCTTATATACAATGTTGCAAAGGGATATAGGCCTAAATTCATCGAATGAGCCTAGCTCATTTTTCTTCGGAATGATGGCTATGAAGGTGGAATTCAATGGTTCCAAGATGGCTCCATTCTGACGAAATTCCTCCACCACTGGCATATGTTCACTTCCTAGCTCTTTGAAAAAGTGATGGAAGAATTCTATAGTCCATCCATTCGGGCCCGGGCTTTTCTCCTTCTGCATTGACTTCAGAGTCCCTTCCATTTCTTCCTTGGTCACTTCCCTTGTTAGTACCAGATTTTCCTCTGCATCCACATACCCCGGAAAAAATTGGGCCACCCTTACTACCTCAACTATTGTCAATTTCGGGGGGGCCTTGAAGAGTTTACTAAAGTTATATTTGCCCATATTTGCCAGTTTTGAGAAGGAATTTTCCATCCCTCCATCCTCCTTCCTCATCCCCCAAATAGTGTTTACGTTCCTCCTCCCTTTTGCAAAATTGTGGAAATTTTTTGAGTTTTCATCTCCTGCCTCTAGCCAAATTGCTCGAATTTTCAATCTCCACTGTTCTTCTCTATCCAGAAGAATATTTCTCCTTTCCTTTTCCAACACTAGGATTTCATCCCTCTTCCACTTTGATTCATAGCTATCCCACTCTAGAATTTCCAATCTTTCCAACTCTGCTCCTATCCTCTTCAGATTTTCCTCCCGCTCTTCTTTCCTTAACTTAACCCAACCAATAGTTGCCTTTTTCATGGATTTAAGGTTTCCCCAAAAGTGACCCACTTTTGAATATGGCTCAGATCCCCCCAATGCCTCCAAGTAGCATTAAAAAGCTCCTTGTACGAGTCTTCTTTTAGCCACCCCAAATTGAATTTGAACGGAGCCCCTGGTTTCTCTTGATAGCCTTTAAGTTCTAGTAGGATAGGATGGTGATTAGAGTCCCCCCCCTCTCCTATCCACTGACGAAAAGCCTGTAATCTCTCCACCAGCTCTTCTCTCAAGAGAAATATATCCAGGCGTTTTGCCACTCTTGCCTCCCCAATCCTTCTGTTCCGCCAAGTGGGTCGAAGATTAACCAGGTTTATGTCAACTAACTGTCCCTCAATCAATTTTAGCTTAAAAAAGTTGGACAAAGGATCAACCCTTGCATTCGGCCCCCAAGGTTTGACTTGCCCCAAAGAGAAGTTTAAGTCTCCTCCAATAATTAATTTGGGGTCCTTCATAAAGGATCCTTTCAATAATTTATTCCAGAAGCTTTCCCTTTCCAAGCAAGGCCCATAAATATTCAGGAGCAGAAAAGAGGTGCTCAACTCCAAAGAGAAAATTTCAGTAGCCAGGACATGATTTCTCCCCCATGAATTTAGGAGTTTGATCTTGCTAGATTTAAATCCGACTGCCAATCCCCCGGATCTGTCGCAGGCATCCAAACTTGTAAAAGACCAGCCCGGGCACAAACCTTGTAGCGCCCCAACCACTTCATCCCCAACTCCCATGGTTTCCTGTAGGAATATGACATCCGAACTGTATTCAAAAAATAAAGCCCGTAAAGCTAGCTTTTTTATCTTTCTAGCTAAGCCCCTGTAGTGAAAGGAAAGAACAATCATTTGATAACCTGGCCCAGGGTATTCACTGCTCTAAGTGCCCCTTATATAGATTTTTGCTTCTCATCCACTATATCGATCTTGGATTTTATCTGTGCTTTTGACAAGTTTGATTTATGCCCTCACTGCTTAAGCCCTGATAAGGAAACCAATAGATTCCCCAAACCCCCTACCAAGTCCAAGAGGGATTCGATTTTCCTCTCCCCCCAGTGGTCTTACATTATATGGACCACGAACTTCAGAGACGAAAACTGCAGAAGGAGCTAATGGGTGTATTGACTCCAATGGAGCAGACAGACAGGGAATAGAGGTAATAACACTATCCAATGCATTCTCAACCAAGGGAGGAAAATATAAAGTACCAAGACAGTACTAAAAAAGTGATGATCAAGACAAGCAGAAAGGGGGGAAGAGAAAGCAGTACCCGCCTGAGGAGGTAATTCGACATCCTTGGGTTCAGTCTGGTGCTCTGTATTCTAGCCTGATTCCATGTCCATCTGGTCACCCATATCTTCCGCTCTTTGCTTTTCTGCTACCTACTCAGCCTTTTCTAACACTGGTGCCTGTGAAGGGAAGGATCCTTCCTTCAAACCCCGAGCCAAATCCCCGAGCGCAGTCCCTGATTTCTTTCCTGCTGGGCCTGTAGTCTTCCCTTTAGACGGTTTCTTCTTCCTCCTATTCCCCAAAGTGCATTATTTTTCCAAGTGACCATATAGGTGACATCAGTGGCACCGAAAAAGGATCTTCTCATAGTCTAGAGATTGAATATATGACCACTCCCTATAGTGTAGCTGGATCGCCTCCGGCAAGCCTTCTATGGGTTTTAAGCATACCAGGATCCTTGCAGTCCCTAAGTCGTGAGATTGTTGAAACGACATATCAGCTTCCAAGAAATGGCCCAAAACATTCCTTATATCTCTAAAGACATTTGTTGTCCATAGAGGCCCGGGGAGTCCCGATAGCTTGACCCAAATAAGGAGTTTGTCTAATTTTTCTGGCTGTGCATCAAATAAAGGATGCCAATGCTTAAAAAGAATTGGCACTCGGTCGAAACCCTAATTCTGCTCCACTACCCAAGTTGCCATCTCCTTGCTATTGAAACGGGCCATAAACTAGCCATTTGCTAAAAGCTGAACTTCAAACGTTGGATCTGGGTTGGCCTGCCATGATTCCTCCACCCAATTTTTCAAAAATATGGGCGTGACCTTCTTACCTTTTTCCTTCCCCACAATTGTGCGCTTAGTAGTATCCATAGCTTTGTCTATGGAAAGATCAATGCCCAGAACTAAATTCGGCACTTTATCAGTCCTTCTCACTGCTCGAGCCTTCTTCCGCGATGGGTCTGAGGTCTCTGGGTCACTATCTGAGATGATATCAGTAATGCTCGACTGCAGTATATTTTTTGATCCTGCTTCTCCCAATTCTACACCTCGATCCTTCAGATTCCCCGAACGTTTTCCACTCTGATCAAGTCCCTTATCTCTAATTTCCTGTCGAGATCTCCCGACTCCTTTTTTACCAGGTTCTCCATCTTGAGCCATAGCCCCTAATGCTTGTGTATCTAACGAGATTTATCTCAGATATCTTCTTGGATCCTCCACCCTTAGACCAGCACTCACTGCTTTAGGGCTCAAGGCACTTCTTCGATATTTTTTTTGATCTTGCAGCAACCTTTGAAATCTGCTTCTCAGCTTCAAACCCCGGAATTCCTTGTAACCCCAACGGCTCCCTTCCTCTGATGGAAAACCTGTATCCCGCCCTCTTAATTTCCTGTTTAGCTTCCTCCTTTCGCAAGCCACAACTCGCCACTATGTCTTCTAGGCCTCTAGAAGACTGAAAAGGACATGTTTGTCTCAAAGAAGACCTATCACCTTGAAACGACTTCCGTTCTGTTCTTTTTGACTCGTAAAAATCGAAACCCGTCGGGTTTTTCTCTGGCAGTATGCTCCCCCCTACAACCATAACTGTTACTGAGCTCACCGAAAGGCTTGGAGGGCTACCCATTCTGCTGCCCAACCCTGTTCCTCCGAACTGGCCAGCAAAACCTAGCTCAGCTCTAGAAACACCCTTCAAGTTCTTCTCAAAGATCTCCATACCCCACATCGAGAGGAGGTCCTCAGGTTCGGGGTCAAGCTCCACCTGTTCCAAGCCTCTTCCCATCCTTGCAAACCCAATAGCAATAAAAAAATTGCTTCTACCCACCGCCTGCCGCCTTCAGAATGTCCCTTAATAGCTAAAATGCAAAGTAAGAGTAACCGACGTCTGCGATACTCCAATCCCTAATTTAACAGAGGGTAAAACTCCACGAGGTTACCTTCTCCCAAAACCTGGTCACCGCACTGACTCACCCCTCGAGGTCGTTTTCACTCTATCTTTCGTGCTGATTACCTGCTGTCACATACTCTGTCTGCTGCCCCCACAGAAAGGCATTTGTCTGCCTCCTGCAACAGCCTTACGGAAATTGTTGACCTAGATTCAGCCCATCAGACCTCTAGGGTTTCGATCTTTGCCTCCCAATACCTCACTCGATGATTACAATTCACCACTCCATTAAAAAACCATGATGAGCCCTATGTTTATGTGTTGTAAACAAGCATTAAAACATTTTGCAAAACAAATATCCAAGTAACAAGACAAATTGAAATTACAACAATAAGAGGCATGGTATAGAATAATTTAAGTTTTCTTTAGAAATAAATGAAACATGAAATATATTTAAATTTATTGAAGTGATAAATATTGGTTGCATAGGTTTTGTAATTTGAGAATGGTTTAAAAGAGTTCAAGTAATGTTTAAAAACAAATGATTTGTGAATCAAAACTACTAATTTGATTGTATTATAGGTGCTTTATGGTCCAATATGGAGAAGATATTGTAGTGGTTTTAAAAGAGCATAAAGATTTAAACGCTGACTCAATTAAAAAAGTAAGAATAATAAGTCAATTCAATTCAATTTGTTATATTGTATTTTTTTATTAATAAAATTATAAGCAATTTTTTTTAGTAAAAAAACATAATATCCATATTACATAAAAATAAATTTAAATAACTATGGTTTATATTGATAGCCATGATATTTTGGTAAATATAATTAATATGCATATAAATGATTAATAAATTTAATCGATAAACATATAATTAAACATACAAATATTTATGTACATAGAGATGTAAAATACATATAGTAATTATAAATTAAGATACATTTTACCATATAAATTTAAATAGTGATTCATATCGGTAACCATAACGTCATATATAAATTTGATTAATAAGAATATAAAAGCTTAATACTCTCTCTCTCTCTCTCTCTCTCTCTATATATATATATATATATATATATATATATATATATATATATATATACCACATTGAAGAACACTGTCTTTGGTGTTAAACCACACCTATACTGCAGAAAAATCACTGAAAAGCAAAAGTACTTCCCTTGGAGCTTTATAACTTAGCTTGTTGCAGTATTTACAATGAACAAATTGTTGAAAACATGAAAATCATACAGTGTACTAGAGCTTTATAACACATCTCACTACGAAATTTACACTAACAACCACATATACTTATGCACATTTGCTTCAACCAACAAATAACCATACGTTCTATAGAGCTTTATAAATCCAACTCGATACTATAGTTACAATAATATAAACATATACATATATGCACATTTTCTAAACCATCAAATTAAAGGATACGATGCCTGCATACGCAACAAGGGAGTACAGAGGCTCACACCTCCACCCTCAAAAGTAGTACCAGTATTTAGCTCCTTCCCAGGAAGTCCATAATCCACTTGTAAAGTCAACCCTACATCCAATTTCTGGTGCTATAATAGTGTGTTGTTGTCCTATCCATGAACAAATACTAGATTATTTTTCCAAGGCACACTCCCAATGTGCATATGACTCCATCTGGAAATGCTAATTACCAAGAAAAAAAACATTCCCCGACCTTCCCTTCTCTGGTACATAGTCCCTCGGGCAATCTGGTCACCCCCTTCCGTGGAGTCACTCACCTTCCAAGTTCCCCAACATCCCCTATCACGAGCGATCCAACCCTTGGCAAGGTTTCCTCTTATCAGATGGTCCAAAAACTAAGGCATATCCCTGCCTCAAAGCAAGGCATATCCTTGCCTCAAAACCAAAGCATATCCCTGCCTCAAAACCATCATACCGATCATAGCATGCTCATGAAAATCAATGGACACTATTGGGTACCAGTGTCCACAATGACAATATTCCTTAATTCTTTACCAACATATTGCTTCCCATTTCAATTCCTTTTGCTGTTTGTAATCCTTGCAGCCAGTTTCAACCACCCCAAACTGGGCACTTTCATGCTTTCACGTACCAAGCACATAATTTCCATTAGACTCAAAGGAATTGAAATGAATTCAAATCATACCTCATTGGTGGCCCATAAATAAGGTACACTTGCAATTTTGTTTACTTCCTGTCACAACAATTCAAACCAGATCCTTGACCAAATCATCATGTATAAACATGTAAACATATCACATCTGGTTATCTCAAACACAACCATCATAATTAGAATCATATATCACATGGATAATTAAAAATGAAATAAAATATTGATACTTATTATTCAAATGGTTCTTTGCTTCTACCTTTGTTCTTTATCCTTTCTGTACACACACTGAATTAGTTTCCAAACCCAACAGGCACCCAATGCCTTCTCTTTAAGAACAAGGGAATTCAGAGACTAAACCATCCTCCCTCAATATCATAAATAAGGGTATCCAAAGACTAAACCACCTAACCCTCAATATCAGCAACAACAACATCTAGAGAATAAACCACCTCAATCCTCAATAGCAACAAAAAGGGAATCTAAAGACCTATAAACTACCTCAGCCCTCAATAGCAACAACAAGGGCCAGAAAATACCATACTTATCTGTCCCATCACACTATACAACACATACACATACACAATGTACTAAAACACATACATCTACACCTGGTGCACAATATAAATAAATATATATATACGTAGACATCGTACAATACCATGAATACACATCTCGCGATACAAAAACTACCCAATACCTACAACACCACATCAAATATACATAACACAACATGTATGAAATGTACACAATACCACAGCTACAACATATACACAGTACCACCTGTACTAGCGCCACCTGCACAATGTGTACACAACAACACATGTACACAACACCACCTGCAAAACGTGTGCATAGCACCACATGTACACTACACCACTTGCACAATGTGTACACAGCACAACATGTACACAACACCACCTATACAATGTGTCAATAACACCACATGTATACAACACCATCTACACAACATGTACACGACACCACATGTACCACATGTACATAACACCACATTTACAATCATGCACACCGCACCATATGTACACAACATCGTAAGTACAACATGTAAACTTTCACCAAATGTACATAGTGTTACCACCAAAATTTGGTCATCTAACCATTTTTCAGTCTCTTGATGTTGTTTTTAACTTTAATGCCCTAAATCAATCAAAATTCTAACTTCTGGTTGTTTTTGGGTTTTTTTTGCAGGTAACAGGTATCAGTTGCGCCATAGACGGAAATTTTTCCGCAACCTGCCACCCGAAGATTCAGGAACTGGAACTCGCACTCTTTTAGCCAAAAACTATGATTTCTCATAGAACTCGTACCTATCTCCCCAAAAGTTGCGATTTCCATATCCTACAGGTCAGTACCTACGAGCCAGAACTTTTTTCTGAATTTTTTCTGTCTACCAAGGTTTGCTGAGAGAACTGTTTTGGGTTGCTTGACCTTTGTCTCAACCAGCATTAGGCCTATATATGCTCAGTTTGTCTCCTTGAAGTAGAAAAAATCCCCCTAGTGTTTATGTACATTTCCACCTTTTTAGGAGGGGTCAAGCTGAGTAGGTAGTCTGAGATTTGTAGTGCTTTCAGCCATTGTTTCAGGGTTTGATCTATCCTTATTTCAGGTCCTTTTTGATAGGTTATTATTCCATCCAAAACCCCCTCTTGAGTTTTTTTTTGTCTTTCCCTTAGGGTACCCTTGTTTCCCCTAGGGTTTTAACCTTTCGCTTTCGATTTTGCACTAGTTTTCCTCTATAGTTTCTTGTTGTTTTCTGCATCATTTCTAGCAGATCTAAGTCATTAGATTCCTTTCCCTTAGACCTTAGATATTTTGGTTGTCTTGTGTTTTTTGAGTCAATTTCTCCTGCCTTTTAGACTAGTTATTTGGGAAGCCTTCTTTTGGGTTGAATTTAAGCATGATTACATGTTTATTTTACTATCATTCAATTTTATTTACAATACTTCAACATTTTTTATTTTTTCTTTACATAACCGTCCGAGCTTAATTAAAATTAACACACAACTTGCACATACTAACATCTAAAGAGAAGATCACTTGGTTTACATTGCCAAGCTAAGACATAAACATCATAATTAATTAATCTGCCTTAGACAACCTTTGTTTATCACTCTTCAACCTTTTTGTGTCATTTGTGACTTTCCATCATTGCGCCCCCAAGGTGTTTATCGTGGAAAATCCAAGGCCTTCACCCATAGTTTCCGTTAGGAATACTTACTCCACTACATAGGGTTCGAGTTATTCCTCCATCGAGTCCCCATACCAACTCTGATTTTGGTTCATCGGGTTCTTCCTCTGATTCTGAACCTGGTTCCCCTCACCCTCATACCGTCACCATGTAAGGCACCAATGCAGGTGCAGGTCCTCAAGCTAGTGGTGTCCCTGACCCTAATGCTGGAGCTTATACTGGCGGAACCGCTTCTGGAATCATTTCGGCTACTCCTTTTCTTCCTTTTATGGCACGTTTAAGCCTTCCCGATTTTAGCCAGTTAATCAATGACCCTATACTCCATGATGCAGGTTGGCCAGCTATGCAAACTAAGCTTCCTTCTGACATTCCTAAGTTTGAAGGAAACACTGGAGAGGACCATAATAATCATGTTTTCTCCTTTCATATGTGGTGTTCGTCCAATTCCATTATCGATGATTCCATTCGCCTTTGGTTGTTCCAACATATGCTCATTGGAGAAGATAAAAAGTGGTATGTTGACCAAACTTCTGCCTCTCATTCCACTTTTGCGAATTTTGCTAAAGTGTTTTTGTCTTATTTTCAGTTACCTCTCTACTATGATACCGATACTGAATTATTAACCGCATTCCGTCAAACTTCTGCCATCCGCCTTTCTGACCATGTCCAATAATGGCATATAAGGAGTAGCTTGTGTCGAGCTCCTAAATTCAACGACTGTGTCTATATGGATTGGTTTCTTAGAACGATTTTTCCTTCCATTGGTAAAGATGTCACATCTCATTTTCCTCAGATAGAGGAAGAAGCTCTCCAAGTCGCGTTAAAATATGACTTGATCTACACCCAGTTTGGTTATGTTTATAACATTTTACCAGATCTTTATAGACCTGGCGGTGCCAATGCACCGGGGGCATCTCATGCAATCAATGGTATCATTGGATCTCTTTCACATCCATATACTCATCCTTCCATGGGTCAAGGTTACCCCTATGGGGGGACCAACTCCTCCAGCACCTATCCCCCTCCCGACAAAAGGTATCTTAGTCCAAGCAAGCCTTACACATTTTCCCAACCGCATCAATCAATTCTAGGGCCAGTTGTTGCTCAACCTATTTACCCAAATGTTTTCCAGTCTCCTTTTTGTCCTTTTTCATAACCCATTGCTCTAGCACCTCCGAAATTAGTGCCCCAGCCTCCCGTGCCTTCTCAACCTCCGCCATAGTAGCCACCGCCTCCTCAAGGTCAGGTGTATGCACAACAGAGCACGACTAATCCTCCTAATTCAAAGAAAAATAATAAGGGGAAAGGAAACTGAAACCAACCAGTGTAGGATAACCAAAGGTGCCAAGGTAATCAATTGAACGCACACCAAGGGAACCAACCTAACACCGCAAACCAACAACAGGGAGATCGACCCGCAGAACAAGCTTCTTCGTAAGAAAAAGCCTTGTTCATGTTGTGGTGTCCATGGCCATTATACTCATGATTGTCCCCTTTTACCCTAGATGTGCTAGTTGTGGGAATCACAAGTAGCGTCTAGAGGACAATAGGCCATCACTTCTCTCCCTCCAAACACTGCGCCAGCTCAATTGAATGTGTTCACTAATCCTTTCCCTTAGTAAGGATATGTTGTTGCCTAACCATCTCAAGATTAGGCTGAACCTCAACCTTTGCTGTCTGGTACACCTGATTACCAGATTCTCATGATGAATTTTGAAGAGGTCAATACCGCTGATGTCAACCTTTAGACCCGGTCGCGCCAATATGACAAGCAACCCGCTACGTCTGCAACTGAGTCCCAAACCAAAGTTCCCACAAAGACCATTTCGACACCAAATGTTCCCTTACAGATCCCTCAGCCTAAGGTAGAGGTCATTCACAGTATCCCTAAAGGGCCATTATGCCACAATGTTGCTTTTGCCGAAGCCACCCACACCTACAACATAGTAGATGACTTGGCACAGTCTCCTGCTACCATGTCAACGTTGGAAGTCCTCCAGTCGTGCCCATTTCAACGAAAAGCTTTACTATTTGCTTTGGGTGCTGTTGGGTCAATTTACCGGGTAAACTAACACAAGCATTTAATTATCAATCCGGGTTTGTAAACTTGGAAGCATGTCCATAATATATGGATCTCAGATGTAGTCAATTTTTAGAAGACAAAATGTTTAAACTGAAGGAAATGCATATTAAAAATTTATTCTAAATTCTAATATTTAAGGAAATGCATATTACAAATATAAAATCTAACTAAGTAATTTTTGACTCAATATGTAATAAGTGAGGGAAGAGGCTTCTAACTTAGGAGATTCTGTTTGCCCTTCCCCACTGTACTACTTTCATGTGGTTTAACTGATGGATAATAACTTATGATGCATAAAAAGTAGGAGAAGAGGCTCCTAATTGAGGAGGTCGATGTTGTCCTTCTTCACAATTCTATACAACATTGTTACCATTGCATTAAAACTATAAATTCAGAAAATAGCTTCAAACAAGGAAAATAAGATGAATTTTAGATATTTTTCTTGGATCATATAGAAGGAGAGCTTAAATTAAACACTTGTTTGTACCTTCATATGCATATTAGAATTAAACCAAGATTCATTAGCAAGCATAAGTAAATAACTCAACAAGGAAAAGAAGGTGAATTTTAGTTATTGTTCTTGGATCAGATAGAAGGAGAGTTTAACTTAAACACTTGTTTGTCCCTTCATATGCAGATTAGAAGTAAACCAAGATTCATCAGTAAACACAAGGAATATTCATTCATCTAAATAATTGAACAAATCTGAAACAAAAATAGTTCATGAAAATTAAGCTAATTTAACCAAAAAGTGTACTTAGCTTGGTGTGGGGGCCCTCCACCCTTTCATTGCACACTTGAATAAAATTTCAGCTACTGTAAATTCAGTCAATCATCCACATCATTGAACAACAAAAATAATATGGAACTGGTTCCTCAAATTAACTCACAATATTCAGAAGTCTCAATATGAAATTATACAAATTCTCTATGCTTGAATGGTTCATAAGCTTGGTATAAATATATAAATGATAAAAAAAACTATGCTACAATGTCTATAACAACCTTATATTATCCTAATCCCATCCATCTAGGTTTAAATCATCCATTCAGTTACACAAAATCTGGAAAAATCCCCAAAACTACTAATTCTGCCCTATTTCCTAGGGATTTATGAAAAATAGGTCATGTTTGACCAACATTGACTGAGCCTGTTTTAGCTCATTTTGACCGAACCAATAAATGTTTTGCCATCCGTGGTTCCTAAGCTTTCCAAATCTATGCTCAGCTTGTGCCCAGGTGTCCTGCACATATGAATTCCATGAAGCAATTACGAGAATTTTCAGTTGTGTCCAAAAATACTCTTAAAACCCAATTTTTACAAAAAATATCTAAAAATTGAAAAAAAGAATTCATTTACCTGAATATGCATAATAAGGTCAAAATAAGGCATATGTGGATGATATAATGTGAAAAATTATGGAAATTGGGTGGATTTTTAATAAGCAAAATTGACCAAAATTGAGGGCCAACAGGCATTGTGGATCCTTCAGATGATCGTTTGATTTTCTTTGATGTTGACAAGTCGAAACATCTCCCTTTACCTTCATCCGTTGCCTTCTAAATACCAATCAATATTCGTAATGCCCATTTTCAAATATGTATCATTGACGAAGGCACATCCACCTGTGTGATGTCCGCCTATGTTTGGAATAAACTCGGATTACCCGACTTTGCCCCATCCACCATCACTCTGCGTGCATGGGACCGTCACCCTTCTCAACCCCTTGGCATGTTCCACAATTTTATTATCACACTTGCGAGCAAGAATATTTGTATTGACATAGAAGTCATTGATGCTCCCTTGGATTACAATATCCTCTTGGGTCGTAGCTATACTTATGCAATGTAAGATATTGCATCTGCGGTTCACTGTAAGATGTGCTTTCCCCATAATGGAAAAATCGTCACTATGGATCATTTGACATATTAAAAACTGATGTGTCAGACCTCCCCTGAGCCCATGATATCTTCGGTGGCCGATAACCAATTAGTTGCACCTCTCACCAGTGTTTCACCAGGAGTCTATAAAGATTCCACCTTACTTGGTTCATTCCCTGGCCCCCCACCCCTCTTATCACCGAGCCCAACTCATCGAGTCTTTGCATGTTGCAAGCATCTTGGGCTAGCCAAAGGTGACCCAGTTCAACCGGCTAGCAGCTAGCGCATTCGTGACCTGCTGCTGTTCATTCGAAAAAGCCTTTAGGACCTTCTCCTCAAGTACCTTCTCCTTGTGCTAGTGTCTCTCCCAAAATTTTTCAACTAGGAACAGTTCCCCTAAGCCTTAGCCATTTGGGATCCATTCCGCTAGACCATTACCCTTTCGTTTAGATACAATAAGTTAGCTCCCCCCTCTGGAGTATTTTCGGTGTCGGTTATGGCTACGTTGAGTCTTCCCAATTTGACCCTGGGGATCCCAATATGGTACATCGATCCCCCAACAAACAATCCACCTATTCAACTCAAACCTCATACTGCTTTGACCCCGGTTTAATTGGTCGCCATGACCCCTCCCTTTGCTTAAGTGCCACAACCACCTCAACAGGAACCTACTCCTGTTGCGGAAGCATCCAGTGAGGGGGGAAAAGAAAAAAAGAAGGAACCTAAGGACAAGGCCCCTCAAACAGTTCCTGCTCCTCCTGAGCCTCCAAAGTAGTCACCCCCATGCACTTTGTGTGATGTTGTTGGGAATGACACCCATAATTGTCCTGAGATTTCTTGTCTCAAACCTGGGGTCAATGAGACGTATCCTGAATCTGACATCTCAGAAGTCCATGTTACCTTACCTGATTCAGCTAAGAAACTCAAATCGTTGTGCACAAACCACCCTTGTGCTTTGTGTGACCTTTATGGCCACTATTCTCATCATTGTTCCCGTATTGTCAACTTTTGTGAAACCCCTGAGGTAGTTCGCGAAATAGAGGTCGCTTGTAGTGAATCATATACTCCTCTACTTGTGAGTTCTGCTTTAGCAGAACCGAAGGAAATTTCTACACCCATTGTGATACATCCCCCTGATGTCAAGATGACGGAATCTTCGGTCGTTATTCTCTACTTGTCTTCATCCATGAGCTCCACGGTGGAAGACCCCTCGAGGGCATCCCATTCTGTTTCGGTCGAACCTCCCTCGGTGAACTCCTTGGTCTAAACATCGGTAGATGTTTCATCTACTAGCTCTTCATCTACCCTCCACAATGATGCGATTGTGAACCATATCTCTCATGACGATGCGTTAGGTAGCCTCGTCGTGTCATGTGGTCTCCCTTTCGCCGGTCCTCCCATCTTCCATTCCGATGAAGACATTATGGAAGCCATGACCACCCATGATTTTCCCTGGGAGATATGCACCATCATTCGTACTTCCTTCCACAGCAGTCCCATGACCAGTATGTTGTGGGTTGTGATTTCTAAAGATTTCATCCACGATGAAGTTGATTGGTTTAGAAATCCCATTATTGTACCAAATTATTTCGAAGAAGGAAACATGGCCAATATATCTTCTACCATTAAAATTAACATTTTTGATAAACTAAGGATAGAAGAAAACATTACCTTGGGGGCACATTGCACCCTGGAAGAAATTGAGGCTTACACCAATCTATTCAAGGAATTTCGTGATGTTTTTGTCTGGTCCTATTTAGAGATGCTCAAACTTGATCCCGCCATAGTCGAACACCATATCGATACATGGCCCGATGCCAATCCTGTCCATAAAAATTTGAGACCCATCAATCCTTCTATATGAGAGGCTATCAAAGTTGAAATTGATAAGCTCAAGTAGTCTGGTTTTATCTATCCTATTGAATACACCACATGGGTTTCCAACCTAGTTCTCGTTCTCAAGAAATAAGGCAACATCCATGTCTGCACTGACTTTCCTGACTTGAACAAATCTTGTCCCAAAGAAAACTTCCCCACATCATTTATTGTCCAAATCATTGATGAGTGTGCAGGGCATGGGGTTCTATCCTTTATGGATGGTTTCTCCAGGTATAACCAAATTACTATCCGCCGTGCTGATTAGTTAAAAAATGTGATCATTAGTTCGTGGGGAAATTTTTCTTATAGGGTCATTCCTTTCGGCCTAAATAATGTTAGAGCCACCTTCTAGCAGGCCATGTCATACTTCTTCCATGACTTGTCTCATATTATCCTTGCTCACCTTGACAACTTCACTGCTCATTCTAGGCTTTAGCGCAATACATTCATGATTTTTGTACTATTTTTCTTCGATGTCGCAAGTATCATATTCGCCTCAAGCTATTGAAGTGTGTCTTTTGCATTCCTGTCAGTCATATCTTGGGCTTCATTGTGTCCAAAGATGGTATAAAGCTTGATCCCCTCAAATTTCAAGCCATTCTTGAGCTTCCCATTCCTCGTAACTTGTTCCAGTTACAAAGCCTTCAAGGCAAAGCCAACTTCCTTTGTCGGTTCGTCCCTGACTATGCCACCACTGCGCATGGGTTTTTAAGACTCCTTTGATCTAACATTCCATTTTTTTGGTATGACTATGCTCAACAATATTTTTATGCCCTAAAACATGCTCTCACGTCCGCTCCCTTGATTATTCCTCCTAAATTTGAGAGGGACTTCATCCTGTATATCTCAGCCTCCACCCACTCGGTCGTTGGGGTCCTCATTCAAGAAGATGACACCGGAAGTGAACATGTTATCTATTATGTTAGTAAGAACCTTTTGGGACCCCCTGTGTCATACTCGCATGAAGAGAAGTTGGCACTGGCCGTTGTGTTCTCAGTCCAAAAACTTCGTCATTACATCCTTACATGTTCCACCAAGGTTGTGACCAATTCTAACCCCATGGCTTTCCCATTGAGTCGATAGATCATCAATGGGATGTACACACGTTAGATCATTATCCTTCAGGAGTTTGATCTTGACTTTGTCACACCCAAGAGTAAGAAAGGTTTAGACCTTGCTGAACTCATTTATGAATTTCCTATGGGTATGCGTGATCTGTCAGTTAATAGTGATTTACCGGATGAGCACTTGTTTGCCATTGATTCAGATGATCCTTGGTATGGTGACATCCTTACTTACTTGCGAACCCAAAATTTCGCTTTCCATCTTGATCGTGATGCTTGACGACGTATACAACACCAAGCCCCATGCTACCTTCTTATGGATGATCTTTATCGTCACGGTGTTGATTCTATCCTTCGTCGTTGTCTCATGTATGCTAAAGTTGAGAAAGTCCTTAATGCCTGCCATAGCGGCACTTGAGGTGGCCACCTCTCCAATTTAGCCACTACCCAGAAAATCATGCGCACTGAGTATTTTTGGCCTTCTCTCTTTGGTGATTGTATTGAAGCAGTAAAAAATTGTTCCAATTTTCAACTATTCGCCCCAAAGGCGCGAGCTCCACCCGCTCCCCTCCATCCTATCATATCAGTCAGTCCCTTCTGTAAATGGGGCATTGACTTTATGGAGTGTCGAGCTCCGTCTACTGGTAACCACAAGTATATCATCATGGCAATCAACTATTTCACCAAATGGGTTGAGGCCATGCAAACGTTCAATAACACGACGACTACCATAGCTCTCTTTTTCTTTAACCATGTTATTGCTCGATTCAGGGTTCCGAAACAATTGGTCTATGACCATGGCCGACATTTCGAAGATGAGATATGGTGCGAGCTATCCTCTTTGTTGGGCTTTGAGAACTTATACTCATCGTCTTATTATCCCCAAGGTAATGGACAAGTTAAAGCAGTCAATAAAATCCTTAAAAATATGCTTCAACAGACAATGAAAAAGCACTAAACCAACTGGCATCTTATTCTTTTCCCTGCTTTGTGGGCCTATAGAAATTATGTTAAACCACCACCGGGTTTACTCCTTTCCACCTTGTTTTTGGCGAGGAGGCGGTCTTACTGATCGAGTGTGAAATCCCCTCCCTTCACCTATTTTTTGAACTTCTCATTGACACCCAACCATTAGAACAAATACTTATCATGCTTGAGCGTGCTTCCAAAGACCATCATGTTGCGTTGAAACCATTGAAGCGGCTAAGAAGCACATAAAAGCTAAATATCACTAAAAATTCCACCCTCATACCTTCCACGAAGACGATCTTGTTCTAGTGTATGACCAGGCCCATGATGTCCTTGGTCATGGGGAGTTTGAATCATTATGGCTAGGACCTTACATAATTAGTAAGGATTTGGGCAAGGGGGCATACCTTATAGAGGATTTCTAAGGCCAACTCCTTCCTCACCCTCGCAATGCACTTTAGCTCAAGAAATTTTACCCATAACATCTCCCATTGAAATGCGTGTATTTATTTCTATCATCCATTTAGGTAACTTGCATTGTCCACCATCATCTCATTTGTTTTCTTGTGGCGCATTTCAGATGGATCCATCATCCACCCTATATATCAACCATGCCGATGGTGCAAGTCGCTTCTTCCAGAATCTAGCCTTGGCAGCCTAGGCCATTTTTACCCCCGTGCATTCATTGGTCCTGTCCAACGATGTATGAATTGGATCTGCCACTAATAACCAGGCTAAATATGATGCAGTGATAGGTTTGTTAGTCGATGCCCTTGATCATTGCATCCTTCATCTTCATGTTCATTTAAATTCCTTGTTGCTTGTCATGCAATTGAATGGCGTGTATCATGTGAATAACCATGTCCTTTTTAGAATATATTTACGAGTGAAGATCTTAGTGTGTGAATTCGAATATATTACATTTAGTGATGTACCTAGAGCCAATAATCACTATGTAGATAGCATTGCAAACAATATTCTAGGTTGGCACTTATCACATGAATTTAACATTAGACAATAATAAAACAAATGGCGAACCATATACTCTTCATATATAAAAGATGCATATCCATATTATGTATCAACAAATCATAAATGTTTGGAGTACACAACTCTAAATACATCAAACATTCCCATAGCATGTTACAAAAAATAAAAATTGGGGGCACCACATGCCTCTACATCTAATCACTATCTGGAGGGTCCCGAGCCAATGGATTGGCTCCACTAGCTCGCAGATCCTGAACTGCCGGCCCGACCATTGCCATGCACTGCATGACCCCTCTCCATGTGGAGGGTAGCCCTATGCAGCCCTCGATGTACTGGTCTTCAAGATCATGCCTCCCGCGCTATGATAGACTGATCATCATCAACTCACACCTGCAACGAGCATCCTTCAATAGAGCCTCATAGTCAGGTATATGGTTTCCTCTCGCTCCACTTGATCTCACAGATCCTGGTACTGCGGGTCGTCCCATATACCCTGTCGGCTTCACCGGTATGAATTAGTACCACATACTTATTCTAAAAAATTTAAATGCACCATAATATAAGCAACATTCACTTACCATCTGATCCCCATGCTCAACCTGGCGGAAGTGGCAAGTTAGGGTCCCCCTAAAAATTCATGCCGATATATGTATAATCATCTATGTACAACAACATCTAATCCCAGTGTGCGAAAAAATCAGGTCAGAACATCCATCTGACTCTCCTGCCTTCTCCTCTCCGCAGTATCTACCCCCAGCCGTGCATCATGGGCTCATGTAGGCCCCCAAATTGGATCTGCACATGAGGTTAGAGCGTGGGGATCTTCTCAAAGAAGAACGAACACAAAACCATACCGAAATCACAATCATGGTTCACCTGTCGCTTGCACAATGACAGTTGTCGTTTCACCAACGACAACATCATCTAGGCCCACCCATAGTAGGTCCTACGCAAAACACTCTCTACCAACATCATCAGACCCCGAGTGATGTGTTGGTATGACTGGTTGCCCAGGATCCACAATACTGCTGTGACGATAGCTCGTGTCTCTAGCTGCTGTAGATCATTGATTGGAATGGTCGTGCCCTTAGCACAAGCATTTGGTCTACAATGGCACTCCATGAACTCCGATATATTCCACCCACACGATAAAACTAGATGTATGTTTCCCACCACCCCTAGTGGTAGGATTCAAGTCAAAAAATAGATGTCTTAGATGGTAATCTCGATCCTGTGCCCCTGCACCATGAAGGCCTCCTGGTCAGGATCCCAATAGCTCACTATCCTCGATAGTAAGGGCTCACCTGACCTCATTAGTAGGTTCTCAACCAACTTGAGAACCCCATATCTAGCAAGTGCTCCTTGTACTACCTGATCCCCCTGGATCTTGGCCTGAAGAGTATCAAAATATATATTACACCAGTTGATTCTCAATTCTGCCATATCTGGATAACACCATCATGTTTGTCAGTTCAGAGAAGGAAAACTAAATAATTAATATTCAAGTCCCGGTTCTCAGGCAACAAGCTGACCAAAGCTCCTCTCCTGCTCCAACTCGCATTTTTCCACCCTTGGAACTGCGAGCTCAAAATTTCTCTCCTTGAAAACTATGAGCTAGGTCAGACTTCAGGCCCAGGATAGTGCGAGCCAGCTGTGAGGAGAGGCAAGGGTCTCTTACTGAGCCCCGGGCACCTAACCTGAAATACTAAACAGATGAAAATGTAGAGTAAGGTTAGGCCACCTACTTGAAACTGACAGATCCCGATTCTAACGGTAGGTTTGTCCACAATGATCCCCGAAAGATTTAGGGCCTTCTCCTCCTCTCAAAATTTACCACAACCCACTTAGAAAATTAATTAAATTGGAGGGAAATCACCCTATTAAAGGAAAAACCCTAAATTTTCCTTCGCCATTTTTGACCAAACCATAGATCTATTTGATGAATCGTCAACACCATTGGAAAGCTCTCGCCAAGCACTATAATGGGTCTTCCTTTTTTTTGGTAATTTGAGACTTCACCAGGAAGCCATTTTTCCAAGAAGGGTCACTTTTCCGCCTCTTAAAATCACATTTATTCACATGTGTTACTTGTACTTAGGGCTCCACTTTTCCTTCATAGTTTTCAACGCGTGTGTTGATTTTCTTCATGAGTAACCATATTTTTCTCATGTTTTTATGGCCCCCACTAGGTCTATTCTGTGTGGCAGCATCATCGAGTCACCCTTGTTCATAGCATATGAGTTGAGGCATCATCGCATTCATGAAGTCTGTACCGAGTCCCTTTGCCTCCTGTTAGAGAATTCCATCATTTTTATCTTGTATCTCTCTCATGTCGCCTATTTTTGCCTCCAGTCATACTATTCCCCATCCCCTCCAAAGTCGAGTCAGTTGCTGCCAGGACATTCATGTTTTTTATGCTCTGAAAAGGGAAGTCACCCGTCCGCTACTCAGTATCCCCTATTCCATCATCATCCCTGGTGTCAGTCCATTAGTCACTTTACTATGATCCATCGTGCCTTGTTTGAGGATTCATCATTGCCTCACCTATGGCAGTCTTCCTTATGTCGACATCAACACATTCATTCCAGAAGATAGGTCTAGAGGGAAGTGTACCTTGGTTCCAGATTCCATTCTTGTTCAGTGCTTCAGACCAAGTAAATGGAATCATCATTGCCCTTTGACTTGGTTGTTTCTCATTCGCTCTGCCTTTGCTCATTATTGTATGATTGAGATTCATATACTTGATGGTCCGGTGATCCAATAGATTGTACAAATGATTCCTGGGTGTGTGTGAGATGTTTCAGACCTCATGAGGGGGTGGCCCTTTAGGTAGCCCCCCACATGTCTGGATGACCTCAGATTATACTACAACCTCAGATGTAGCTCCACCAATTTGATGGGTTCGGTTTTAGCCGCTTGCAACACCCATAGCATGCATGTATCATTTAGATGATCCATTCATATTTTCAGAGCCCTCTCCTATTTAGTAGGGCTTCTTTGGTTGTTATTATGTCTCGTACTCAGATATTATTATATTTAGTCCCGGCTCATGTTTTTCCAGGTGCAGTATGTATGTGGGATCAATTATATTTTAGTTTGCCCACTTTATGCCAACATGTCATAAATCATTTATCATGTATTTTATTGCTTAGTTTAATTTTTCTGGGCGCATCATCATTCTTTGTACGTTGTCATATCGGCAGGCATAGGTATGCCTCCCCCGCCTCATTGAGAACAAGTACCAAAACATTAAAGGGGACTTATATCATTTGTAGGTCTCGCCCCCTCAATCATTTTCCTCTATCGCTTCACTCCCTCTATGTATCTCTCTCTCTCTCTGACTCCCCTTCAGTGTCTAGTGATTGTGTTCTTACAATGTACTTCGGTCATACGATTAGCTTCTAACGATCGCATGTTGGGGGGCAATCTGTTATCACCAAAATTTGGTCATCTAACGATTTACAAGTAGATGGATCGAAGTACACCATGTAAGACCAATTTTACCACAGTAAAATTGCTTTCACTATATGAAATAATTTAATAAACCATATTTTATTAAGTTATTTCTAGTTAAAACAAGAAACCCCATGAGGAATAATTAAATAAATCCTTATTTATTTGATTTTCCTCTAGGAATAATTAATTAAACCACTGTTTAAATAATATTCTTGGTAATATTTAACCCAATTATGAGAAATAATTAGATAAATAATTATTTTTCTTATTTTTCTCTAGGAATAATTAATTAAATCATTATTTAGTTATTATTCCTTGTTAAATTTGACCAAATCACCTAGAAATAATTAAACAAATCATTAGTTGTTAATTATTCCTTAACCACATTCTTGAAATGATAAATAAATAGTTTATTTGTTTATTATTTCTAAATAAAGGTATTTAACCAATTTAAATACCTTTTCCCTCCAACAATATATAATAAAATATTCCAAGCAGTTAGATCTAGGTCTTGGATAATAATATTCTATTATTCGCCATTATCTAGGATAACTCAATATTTTGTTATAAATAGGAGAGTTTTCCATTCATTATTCACTTTGATCAGTTTCATTGTCACTCTTTGATCATTCTAATTGCTGCTACTATTTTCTTTGCTTCTTGAGCTCCCATAGAGTTCATCACATTATGAGTTTTCTGCACCATTGAGAGAGAGAAACTTTTGGACCCGAAGTGTTACCAAGACCTTGTCCCATTGAGGGGGACTGGCAACTTGTATTAGTTCCCTTTACCAGGTGTTATAATATATTGAAAATTCTTTAAATCTTGTCTTGTATGTTGGATGCATGGAGTAATTACTATTTATTTTTACTGTTTAACTATTTTTACTACATAGATCTGGGTTTTTGCAGCATTTGTTCTAACTATCGATTGCAGATCTGAAGAAGTTACACAACCATTTATGTTGTTAGGGTTGTTTGTCACGCATAGATAAAGTGATCTCTTTTCGTACACTTGCGTTAAGAATTTACATTAACACATATCACCGCATTCACAACAAGTACATAACACCATCTGTACATAACACTACATATATTACATGTACTTAGCACCATCGGTACCTAGCACCGCATATGCAATCATGCACACATCACTATATATGAAACATGAACACAACATCATATATGCAACATGCACACAACATCATAGGTACAAAATATTGCATATGCTACATGTACATAACACCGATATTTGGAGTGTAAAAACTCTGTTAAACTTTATAAGTAATATATTATTATTGATAAAAGATGAGATATGATTACAATGGGGAATCACCGAGGCTTTAAATATAGCCTCATGGTGTCCCTTGGTGAAGAGGCATGATCTTTGATCATGCCCTTTCACTTAATAAAACCTAATATAACTATATCTAACTAATAATTAAAAAAATATACATAACATTGCCCCTCTCTTAAAGATGCTTTGTCCTTAAAGCATACGTAAAGATGGACAATGTTGACGAATGCCTGGGTTTCTTGAGCAGTGGGCTCTTGCTTCCCACATTTTAAAAATATCGTGGAGCATCTTCTCGAGTTCAATCTTTAGGTGATGGAGATAGTGACAAGATTTAATATTGACAGGGTCGGGTCCTTTCTTGACTTCTATTGAATGTTCACGTTCCTTATTAGGAGGTATTTTTATTGGTAGATCCTGGAATACTTTTTCGTGTGTCCCTCTGGTGACTCTTCGTGGCTCCCTTTTGAAGATAACATTTCTAACTGATGACATTGTACTGTAGATGTTGGCACTCCTGTTTGAATCATCTTTGTCATCAGAGAGGAAGATACGACTTGATCTTCTGGGGCTTGGAATCCATACAACCTGTGTTTCTGCCCTTTCCACTTAAAACTTATAAACTGCTTCTGATGGTTGGCAGAATAAGTACCTAAATTTTGTAGCCATTGAATTCCTAAGACCACATCTACTCCTCGTAATGGAACGGTGTAGAATGGAGATTCTAAATGAAAGTTTTTTATCTGTAGTTTGACTTTATGGCATTTCCCTACTTTCTCAATCTTCTTACCATCGACCACCATTACCTTCATATTAGGCATGGGGAAGGTAAATATGTTAAGTCTTTTTGCCATGGCTGAATCTAGAAAATTGTGGGTACTGCCAGTGTCGACGAGAACCATTACGTTGTTGTTCTTGATATGTCCTCTTAACCTTAGGGTTTGAGGTTGTGATATGCCTGTCATAGCTGATAATGACACTTACGGAATAGTTTCGCCATCCACTTCTGGAGAGAACTCTAAGTTGTCTTCTAATCCTTCTATATATGAATCATTATTGTTAGCGTCATTAGTTGCTTCACAACTGTATAGATTTTTCGCTTTTCCATTAGCACATCTGTGCTTAGGGTCCCAATTTTCACCGCAACGTTTGCACTTGCCCTCTCGCATTCTTTGTTTTTCCACACTAGATTTTTCTTCTTCACGAAGATGGTGTGGGACATATTTTGTGTCATCTATATTTTCAGATTGAGGAAATCTGTGTCTCGAATATACTTTTTTTGGTTTCGATAACCTTTCAAATTTCTTTTCAGCAGCTTTTGCTTTTTGCCTTGCTACTTCTACGGATGTAATTTCATGTAGTTCGAGCTCTTCTTGTATATGGATTTTAAGTCCTGAGATGTAAGACTGGATTAAACGAGATTCCGACAATCTGGGTACTCATGTTGCCAAGGTCTCCCATTCTCGAGTGTACTCATCCACATCTCCTTTTGGCGTAATTTGATAAACGTTGAAAATAATTTTTCTTCTTTTATGCCTTGAAACCTTTTGAAGAATGCATCCTTAAATTTCCTCCAACTGATAGCGAGCGTCGTCTTTTTCCACCACATATACCAATTATATGCTTCTCCTTCCATTTTCATGGAAGCATGTTTAATTTTTTCGTCATCACTGGTAATGTCATAAATCTCAAAATATTCTTCTGCTTTATTAAGCCATGCAATGCTATTTTTTTCATTACCATCAAATTTGGGTAGCTCGATTTTGGCTCTTCGCTGATATGCTACTGGTGGAACAAGAAAGGGATATTGATTAACAAATGCATTCCAGAGCTGCTTATTTTGAAAATCTGCATTACTATCTTCTTGATGATGTGGGGAATCGGTCTTTTCTTGATGCTCTTCTGAGTTTCCTGAATCTGCGGAATTGTTTTGTTGATTTTGTTCCATGTTAGGAAATATTGGGGATTGTGTCTGAATTAACTTATCTATCTTATCATTTAGCTTATTGAAGAGTTCTGTGGTCTCATGATGATTTAGCCACATTTGTCTTTCTATTCGATTTGTCATGTCATGAACCTTTTTGATGTCGTCGGAGTGTCCTGCAACTGTACCTTCAAGATCGACTAATCTTTTTCCGAATTCTTCGGAATTATTATTGATTTGTTTCTCGAGATCCACCAATTTCTTCTGGAATTCGGCCATCGACATCGATGAAGACATTGAACGTGTATGAGGTGGGGAATATTTTTCTGCCAATTTTTCCCTTTTTTTTAATTAATTAATTAATTAATATTTAATTAATTAATTAAATTAATTTTTTTTGAAATAATAATAATAATTTTTATTATTATTATTATTATTATATATATATATATATATATATTTTAAATAATAATAATAATAATTATTATTGTTATTTTATTATTTGAATTATATATATATATATATATATATGGGGAAAAAATTTGTTAACTTTGAAAAGTCACGTTGTTTTTAAAAGTCACGTTGTTTTGAAAAGGGTGAATGGGTTTTAATACCATGGGCAATTACCATGGGCTCCAAAACCACGAGCTTGTAAACCACGAGCAATTACTCTTCCTTATTCCTTTTTACTTTGTCTTCACATGTACGTATATGTACTTCTTTATATATATATCTCTTTTTACTTTTTCTTTTTTTTTCTTTTGGAACTATTTTCTTTTAAATATTTTTTTTTCCTTTTAATTTATTTCCCCCTTTATGTTGACTTTCCTTCTCTCTTTTGATTTTATTAATATATATATATATATATATATTTCTTCCTTCTTCTTTTTTTTAAAAACAAATGTTGCTACCCACCAGCACTTGGTTTTTAAAAAAATCTGCAATTTTGGAATTTTCTTGTAATTCCTTAATTCTGGGTGATCACACAGATCCCGAAGAGCGATGGCTCTGATACCAATGGAGTGTAAAAACTCTGGTAAACTTGAATAAGTATATATTATTATTGATAAAATATGAGATATGATTACAATGGGGAATCACCGAGGCTTTAAATATAGCCTCATGGTGTCCCTTGGTGAAGAGGCATGATATTTGATCATGCCCTTTCACTTAATAAAACCTAATATAACTATATCTAACTAATAATTAATAAAATATACATATCAATATTGCACATCCTAAGACCAAACTATCCTTACCAAGCAACCTTGCTTCTAGTGTCTTATCCATGCTTGTCCAAGCATGCCACAAGCACACTGCTTTCATTCCGCTTATTTATCCCTCAGAATATCTTGTCCATAACATAAACATATACATGGTATAATCAAATAATATCAATTCATAACCACATGATAATGACCTCATACATTTGTTAGGGCTACTCTTCGCACTTGATTTCTCATGAACCAGGAATCTCTTCATGCCATTCAATTTCATAAGCAGCCATTCCTCCATAAGAACGATTCCTGATGACCCTATCAGACAACAAGATATATACATACATATATACATATAAACATCAACATAAAACAATTATGATCCATGACGATACTATCATACAATGACATACATACATCCATGAATATAGATATGGACATTAGCATAATCATGATCAGAACATAATTATCATATAGCATAAGGTCAAGGCTAAGAGAACTCCCTTTATCCATCTAGATCATACACAACATTGAGAACAACAGTTCCCAACTTAGCCAAGGCATTTGATGCCTCAAATCCATTTTATTTACCTTTCATGTTATCTTTCTCATGTCTGTCCTGCCAATGTCCATTTACCCCAATGGACCCCATTAATCCAACTGGCTATCATATTATTTCCTTCAACTACCCTTGTACATGCATTAAGCTTCATCAGAGTCTTACATTACCTGTTTGTTTCATTTAGCTCTCCCAAGCTCCACTAACTTTCCCCTTCCCCAACCAATCCCCAAGACCCTCAAAACAAAAAAGGCAAGAACCAAAAGAAACCAAGAGAAACCCTTGAAAAACCAATAGCAATATCACACAATAAACAAAGTGGTATGGCCATACACTAGACATAAACAAAGCTGCAATAAAGCCTAACCAATCACAAAAGACCGAAATCGCAATACTAGCAACAAATACCATGACTCAATCCCCGTGGTTCCCATTAATTCCAAAGGAAATATCAACCCGAGCCTTCTCCAAGATTTCATGGAAGTCTCTTTTCCATGAAATTTTCTGTATCATACTGCCATAAAGAAATAATTGTTAGTGTATAAATATATAACAATATACCAGTTATCTCACCTTGTTGTGCCAAGCATACAACCTTGTAAATCAACACACATGTCAGCCACATGTTCCAAATATCAATACATCATATATATTAATTTGAAATCAACCTTTACTAAGTCTAAAAACCATGTCATAATCAACAATCAACTCACATTCATCATTCATAATAAATAATGCTACAACTATCACCTACTTACAATCAAGTACATATCAACTATTCTCAGCACATATGTGTTAGTGCATCCATCTCAAACAAGATCATTCCTTCATGCAATTTATAGATACAAACTCATATCATGCAACTAGTCAAACATTCAAACAACATATAGATGACATAATAGACACCAAAAACTCAAACACCAAATCTAATACATAATCAAATTTCAAGCACCAAGAAGACGACATAAGAAAACTCATACCAAATAGGCGACATAATCAAACACTCAAACACCAAATAGATGACATAATCAAACTCATACCTCAATTTATCTCGGGGGACGATATTTTATCTAAACAATAAATCTAGATTAGCACGATATAACTTCACAACATATCAACCCAAACATAATTAAGGTTATGATATCCAAACTAGTAACTAGCTAATATGTTCACACCATAAACTCATAAATAATTGTCATTCATGCATATCAATCACATATGCATAGTCAATCTAGATTATTATGACACAATATTATAAGCATATCAAATCATAACTGAATGTCATAACCCTAACCATCCGCATAGGCCATTCCAAATTAGAATTATACATATAACATCAAGATCCTAAGTACAATGACCATGACCATCATGCATATGACCACAATTGATATAACAACAATTAACTACCATTCACTACTATTCAACGCATGTGCATAGGACCACATTGATAAACTAACATATATCATGCACATAACCATAACATCAATAGAATGGCAATCATGTAGATGACCATAATGATTTTAAAACCATCAAATAACATACCTGCATGCCATACATACAAACATGTATGACGATCTGCTCTTACCTCGAGGTCCAGTGCTGCAACCTCGCTTTGATGATCTCCATCTCTTACTTCATCTCAACCAACACATCAGCGTCATAACATATAAATAGCACCATAATGACATAAAATACATGCAATTACCTCATGCATGACAACCTTAACCATTAGATATCATTTTTTGAGAAAAAATGATACCTAATATAATGCACTGCAAAAACCCCTCAATACTTAAATATTAACCATGTGAATGCATGCATAACAACATGCATTCAACCCAACTGGTCCAAGTGTTTGAACCATGATCTCATACCACCTGTAACAACACCTCCCATCATATCTACCCACTTTCACAGTATTAACTAGGTAAAAATGATATGAGGGGCTACTATAATAAGACTTAACCTGCTAGATGAACTTAAGGAAATGGAGTCAACAAAACAAGACTTTAGAGACCTCACTCAAGTGCTATAGGACCCTCGGTAGCTAATCCATCACTCCAGGTGATCAACCCCTGAGTTAACCTAGCCATTAAATGAATTAAACCCTCAGTTTCTCCCATGACATGGGCATGCATGTGAATTGGACCCTCCATTCACTCCCATAGTTCATGCAAGGGAGAGATTGGTGTTTTTTTCAGCTAGTGTTGTGCTAGAGACTACAAGATTTAAGCCACTTTTTTAGGGCTAGACTTCATACCACTGCCCGGAACTTGATGATACTTTCCAAGAAAATATTTGACACCAAGACCCTCTAAGACAAGGTTTGATCAAGAACTTTACCTAACCAAGCCTAACCATGATTGACATTCCGTCAAACACTTGGTATATATGCAACCTACAGGTCATGAATGTAAGTCTGAACATAAGGGACTGAAAAATCATATGAGACTTAACAAGAACGATCAATAACCTCTCTCATTAGTTGTATTAACATCAATTAGGTCATCCGTCCATTATTCTTTCAATTACAAGTAAAAACATGAAAATATCCATGACTAAAACGAGTCATATACCCAAGCTTATAACCGACATAAAAATATATAAATAACCATAAGATAACAACCATCAAAGCCACATAATAACAAGTGCATTTACCAATCAAAAGAAAGAGAACTTAGATTTCATTAAACATAGGAAAGAACCAACCAAGTTCGGGACTTCCACATACCACCTGACCATAGGCATGGCTGAACCAAATATTTATTTCAGCCAGTCACCCCGTGCCATATTACAAGCATGAATATGGGATATCATGGATAAACCAATCCCAAAAAAAAACCAAGGGAATCTATAGGTTAAACAACCTCCAGCCTCACGATACCATGATCTCACCTAAACCAGCACCGAGGTCTCTAAACCGAACCAAGCTTGGAATGCCTCCAGATTCCTTTACTATCCTTGAAGAATTTTCTTGTCTCCTTGTCTCCAGGATTTACTGCAATCCACACTGTATTACTAGGTCCTTACCAAGACTCCACCCTCCAACTTTACCGTGTATCCCACCATTACTGGTCAAGGGATTTGTAGGCCTTTGGGAATGCTCTTGAGACTACCTTTTCCCAAGATTTCGAAACCATCCGACAATTCCAGAGCTAAAAATAGAGAAAAATCCCATCACACCATGGATATCCAGAAATGGCAAGGCAAGGTTGAAATGCACTTTCAGAACATGGAAAAACCATGCCACCAACAACAAGCAGCTAGGAAATCATATCATGCATGTCAAAACCAGCTAGGAAATCATACATGCAATCTGTTATATGCAAGTATTCCTACTGAAGCTTGCTTGATCCTGTCTTTTTTTCCTTTATTAACTTTTATTACATGAAATTTTAACCCGGGTCAGTTACCTTTTTTTTCACCATCGTTTGCACATCACAAGTGTCATTCACACTTTTCTCTTTATATATAAAATTCCATATTTTGGCATGGGAAGTGTCACTTATCATGTAAAGTGGATTTTCTTCTTGTTTCAAGGGGTAGCTTTGGTGTTGATGAGTCCTAATAGTCATGTAGAAATGTTTTACGTTCATTCCCAAAGTTTCATGCAATGTCACACAAGTATCGTCACTTTCATTGCAAAGTGTATCTTTAGTGTTGCACTTGGAGAGGTATGTTGCATTGTTTTCGCATTGAGGGCACCGTGTTGTTATTTTTTTTGGTTGATCAATGTTGTGTCGTTTACTGTTCCAAGTGTGTGATCATGATCTAGTTTTGTCTCTACTCACTTCAGCCTCACTAATCCCACACTTATCCTTATCCGAAAAATTTCATTCCCGGTAAATTTGATTTCACTTAGCGTTCCTGAACTATGCATTGTGCAGTCTCCACCCTCAAGCCCTAACCTTGCCTCTTGGAACTGCGCACTTCAAATTCTCAATGCTTACTCCCAGTCCTTGAGCTTCAGAATTTTGCAATCCTTGCCTCCAACCAGCCTCCTATGCGCATTGCACAGTCTCGAGCATCAAGCCTCAACCTTGAACTCTTGAACTGTGCAACTGTTCAATCACTTGCTCATAAAACTTCGCGTTGGAAAAATTTAAGCCTCAAGACTCAAGCTTCAGGCCTTGAACACCTCAACTCTAGAATCTCCCAGCCTGTTCTCCTATTTGACCCATGAATTTGGAAGCTTCACGCCTCAAGCTTGACCTCTTGAGTTCCTCAATTGCGTAGTCACTTAGCCCATGCCTTCAGAAATGTGCACGATGTAGTCTCAAGCCTCAAGACTCAAGCCTCGAGCTTGATCCCTTGAGTCCCTCAATTGCGTAGTCCCTCAGCCCAAGACTCTAGAACTGTGCATTATGTAGTCTCAAGGATCAAGCCTCCATCCCGAGTCCTTGAGTCCCTCAACTATGCAATCCTTTGACCTTAGTTATCCTAAACTACTCATTACATAGTCTCAAGCCTTAGTACTAGACCTTGGCCTCTAGAACTGCAAAATCCCTGAGTCATTCACCCAACCACTCACCAATTCCAACCCTAACAAGTGATTTCATGAAGCATCTTAGGCTAGGGGTTTATCAGATTGATGTCATACTTTCATGGGTGGATTCTAGTTGCAGGTATTCTATTATGTCATGATAGGATGATGATGAAGGGGATGGAGAAGGAGACCATGATAAAAGACACTGAAGGGGATGAGGAAATAAGATGATCAATAGGCAAGAAGATGAAGGAAAACTAGGTTATAATAGAAGACCAAAGATCATGACCACATGAATACTCCCTCTGATTCACAACCCTTTGGAAGGCAGATATGAGGAACAAAGCACATATTTCATGAAGACAAAGTATTTTACACATATTTTATTGAATACAAAGAAACAAGAAGGACAACTTGGCACAACCACATCATCATGCAATCCATGTCATTAGTGCCATGTCATGCCCAGTCACGAGTCATTATTTCCCATGTCATTTGTGGATTATGTAAGTTAATTATTGGATAAATGTAATGTAAAGTGGAAGTCCAAGAGTCATCCATGCAATATGAAAAGTCATCTAGGAAGTTGAAAGGTCATTAAGAAGCCAAACAATCATGAGGGTAGTCCAAGAGACACAAAGGATGTGAATGGTCACCCCATTTGTTATATATAGACCCTCATTGCTCAAGTAAAGGACTTTCACCTTGGCTCCTCCTACCAGGAATTGGAGAGGAAGATAGTTGTTTTGCAAGAGTAAGTGACTTCTCTAATGCTCCACTATTCGAGCTAGTGGTGTTCATTGTATTGATGTATCTTGGAGCTTTTACTTAATTCAGAAGCTTGTTGAGCCAACACGCTTTCATGCATATGTCATGAATATTGTAGGACTATTATTCGAATGTTTGCGATGTATGTTGTTTTCATATTTACTAAGGAAATTGAACTATTTCGATGGATTTGGTACTTATCTTGTTGAAGGTGTGTTGTATTTTCTTTAACAGTCATTGCTTCCTTGTGAATTATTTCATTGGTTGATCAACGATTGATTCATATGTATATGTTTGTGTGCGTTTTATATATTAGTATTAATACTTGTCTTTAAAGGGCCTAGTCCCCCCCCCCCCCCCCTTTTAGTATATGTACCTTAATATTATCCGCATATGAAAATTTTACAAGGCATACTCACTTTTCGATCTGAGATTACCTGTGCATTACTCTCTTCTGCTGAACTTTGTATCCAAAGAAAATTTATAAGAATATGTGGCAGTCGGGCTAATATTTTAGACTAGGCTCCTACTGCAAATTGTGTGATTTCTAATTAGTACTTCACATCGGGGAGACCCCCTTGGTTGACGAATTTCCAACACCGCCAACGTGATACCACCAAAGGGGGAAGTGGAGAATGAAATAGAATTATTGCCCATTAATAAATATTGAGATATATACATCATCCATTCTAGAATAAATTGAAATGGAGAAGTAGTTAAAACAATTGTTGGAGTGGGATTTGATTTGAGCAATCAAATCACCTTGTTGACCACCCATCATAATTTTACCAAAAAATAATGGGACATGATGAATGTGCATAAATGACAAAGAATTAAACAAGGTTATGCTCAAGAATGATTACCCTATGCCTAGGATCGATGTTCTTATAGATTATTTTTAGCAGGAAGAATATTCCCCAAATATGGATCTAATATTAAGATACTACCAGATTCAAGTCAAAGAAGAACATGCCTAGTATACTACTTTCAAAACCAAAAAAAGTTTGTATGAATGGTTGTTCATTCCATTTTATTGAAGTGATTCACCAACTATTTTTATGATACCGGTGAATGAAGTACTCTGCCCATATCTAGAGTCATTTATTATAGTCTATTTGGATTATATATTGTTTAATAGTGCCACTAAGGAGGGCCATATCTCAAATTCTATGAAGGTTATAGATAATTTAAAGAGACATAAAATACTAGCTAACCTCAAGAAATTAAGTGAATTTAACTAGAAATATTTATATTATTTGGGTTATGCAATTGATAAAGGGGTGCTTAAGATAGATCCCATGAATATGGAGGCATCAAGAAGTGGAAATTTCTTATAAATGTCTCTAGAGTTAGGATTTTTAGTAGAGAAAGAAAAATCCTATAGAAGTTCATAGATTCAACTTGAATGTTAGTTGGACCACTCTATACCATAACAACAAGGAACATAGGTTCCCAATGCGGGAAGAATTAACAGAAGGGTTTTGATGAGCTAAAAAGAAAATCAGTGAAGCACCAGTTCTCATGTTACCAAAATTGTAGAGGCCCTTTGAAATAGAGACAAATGTAAGTGGGTATGGAATGGGATCCATTTTGATGCAAAGAGGAAATATTGTATGCTATAATTATGAAGTATTTCATGGGAAAATTCTCAACTACCCTACCTACGATAAGGAGGTCTACGCCTTGGTACAAGCTATTGAAATATGGAAACACTATCTAATGGAAAAGGAGACCATCATCCATAGAGATCACTAGATACTACAATATGTACAAGTCCGAAGTAAGCTACAACAAAGAAAATATTATAAGTAGATGGGGTTCCTATAACAATTTCATCTACTCATCAAGACCAAGAGGGAAGCACAAAAATGTTAGTAGACATTCTTTAAACTCCACCCACATATAAGATCACAACTTTGGGAACTATGATGCACATTGATTCTTTCACCCATGAGGCATATAGAGAGGAGTACACATAAGATGAAGACTTCAAGGAGGTGTTTTAGTAGTTATGGGGCCAAATCCATGTAGAAGATGACAATATTAAAAATAACTATCATCTCTATAATGGGTTACTCTATGGGCTAGAAAATATTTATGTTCCTAAAGACGAGGGAATCCATCTTATTAAAAAGGCTCACACCACCAACTTTGTATGACATTTTGGCATTTGGAAGATGGATTCCAAATTACAAAGCTATGTATAGTGACACAAAATGCAAAGATGATGGTATATTAGAGGATGTATACTTTGTTGTATTGGCAAGTGTGGTAAATATTTCCCATTAATAAATATTGAGATATATACATCATCCATTGTAGAAGAAATTTAAATGAAGAAGTAGTTAAAACAACTGTCGGAGTGGGATTTTATTTGAGCAATCAAATCACCTTGTTGACCACCCATCATAATTTTACCAAAAAAGAATGGGACATGGCGAATGCGCATAAATTACAAATAATTAAACAAGGTTATGCTCAAGAATGATTACCCTATGCCTAGGATTGATGTTCTTCTAGATTAGTTGTATCAGGTGTTAGGGTCCTATAATAATAGGGTTCGTAATTTTTGAATTGACTTTGAAAGTCTAGTAAATATGTACATATCTTGCTTTCTGCAAGTTGTTTTCCCATATTTGAAAAAAAATAAAAATGAAAAAAGGGTAAAAGTCCTAAAAGAAAGATCAAAGGACTTAGAAAAAATAGACCCCAAAAGAAAAAAAGAGATGAAAATAAGACCTGAAAGTGAGCAAGTCAAAATGCCACTACTATTTACTTTTACTGCAAGAATAATGATTATGTGCAGATTGTTCAAAATGTCATAATCCATGATCAGTTAAACAATTTAATCTTAACTTTTCATGCTTTGAATTTCATTTTTTAGATAGAGAATAAAAATATGTCAAACAGTTTAAACTTGACAAATCAGTAGATAGTTAGAGAATAAATGAGGAGCTCAATAGTTTAATCTGAGCCCTCGGATGAAATAAGGTTAGACTTAGATAGATTTATGCTTTGAAAGAAAAATGGATTTAGGGTTGCAAGCTTAAATGCACCCATGCAAATGAAGTAAAAAATGTTAGAATAATGATGGGTAGGTAGAAAGCAGTTGTGAAAGGCATGTAATAAAGCATCACCGGGAAAAATTACTAATTTCCCCTCCCCCACAATGATCTAGTATTCAAAACCTTCAGTTAAAGAGGCTCAGAGCATTTCTTTGACTTCTGTTGGTACTAGACCCAAGGCTTAATAACTGATTGGTTAAAAATATCAGATTCCCTACATGAAAACCCATTACATCAGCATATTCACCCTTTTCCAAGAAATACAATCCCTTTCCCTAAGTAAAACAAGTTTTTTACTTAGAAAAGTAAACCCCCCCTTGACTAATTTCATTTTCATTCAAAAAACACTCAAAAACCGATAAAATGCATTTTATTCCAAGTTCATGTGTAAAGAATCAATATGGGACAAACTATGCTTAAAGGCCTATTTTTACACTTTACTTAGTCTTAAATTATGTATTTTTATTCATTTCATACATTATACCTTCATTTCATATTAATTTCTAACCTAAGATATTAAATACCTATATTACATCCCTCCCGTATTTATTAAATCCTTTATATGTAAATAACCCCCAAAAACCCATTATTTAAAGTTTTAACCTATGGTTATATATCCCATGTGACGAAAATAAAACCCGCCCTTTCTCCCCATAGGTTTAAACATATCAATATAAAATATCCTGCCCCCTATGGTCTTTAAAGACCTGTTAAAGGTTTATTTTCCATATAATATCATATTCATGCCAATATTGTTGAAACATATGTTAATGTTTTAATTGAAAACATACAACATTATGCCCCCCCCCCCCCCGCCAATCAAAATGACATAAAGGCTTAACTTTTATAAATACATATTTATAAAGTTTATAGCCAATCCCGCCGCATATATTAGACCCTGGACCCCACTCTGAAAGCTGAGCAACTTCAAGAATAATCTCACCCGTTCGCATTATCCATCCCAACTTTAACGATTGTCTGCCCATATCACAATTTAAGTTGCGTGATGATAAAATTTTCCTTTCCACGCGAAATAGCCTGTTTTAGCCTTTCCTCTCTCCTCCACGTGGCCCAGTTCTATTGGATTGCATATGATCCATTTAAAACTGCTTACCACTCAAAACCAATGTGATAAGTGGTTATCACCGTAAGTGGTTATCACATTAAAAACCAGCCTGTGATAAAATCCTGTTTCCAATACTGTAAGCTGGTTTTAAGTTAAAATCAAATATTTTCAGACCTTAAAAGAATCCTAAAAATTGCCTAGAAACCCTCTGTAGGTAACCCAATCCTCAACGCCCAATTTGAAGCAATTTTTAGTCCAATATTCATTGAAAAAAGCCTAAGAAACCCCTGTTTTTATTTCATAATCAGTGAGAGTCTGAAGAATAGTTTAAAGCCAAAATAGAAGGGTTTAATCCAAGGAAAGAATCAAGTTGTGCTTATTTTATCCAAAGACATACTTCATACCAGAAATACCTTCTGTAAATAGTCTAAGCTTACATAAGTGTACAAAAAAACCTAAAAACAAGAGTTCCTAAGATCTGAAGGTCAAAATTATGAGAAAACCCCTGCTATGGCCAGAACTCCTTTCACTATATTCCTTGTTCCCTAAAGTCATTATTGGCTTCCCTTCAGACTAGGCTTTTATTAACAAATTGTTTGATTGTTACAGATTATTATCAGAATATGAAATTGGGCCAACAATTTCAATACTAGTTGACAAAATTGTTTGCTCCAATTTCTCAGATTTTAATTCAAAAGCTTCATTAAACAAACAGTTTGTATACAAAGAAAGGATTAAATCAAAGTCAGGGAGAGATCAGAATGATGAAATTACGTAGTGAATGGTAAAAGTGAAATAATAATTCATAGTGATAGTGAAAACAGAACAGTCAAAGTTCATCAGAGTAAAAGTGTATCAGATGAAATTCAGAGTGAAAGTCAAATCAGAAAAAGTGACAGAGTAGTAAAGGTAAAACGGTAAAAGTAAAAATGGAGGAAGTAATGGTTAAACATAGATGAAAATAATTTCACCAACAATGAATTTTATCCAAAGTGAAAGTAAAAACAGTTAAAAGAACAGTAAGGTTAAAAGATGAAAACAGAGCAAGAAGGGACATTTTTGCAGAAATTTCCCTTTTAAGTCATAGTTTTACAGAAACTATTGTGGCCAATCCAAGATAAATTTTGAAACAATGGAGGAGGTTTATGTTCCTACGATACTAAAATACAAAAACCTATCTCACTTTATGCACAGGTATTACATAATGAGAGATACATTCACATATTTACAACCTATTTTTCAAACTATGCAAAGTTCTGTTTTACACATATTTGTGCAGAGCCTATTTTGAACAACTGGAACTGAATTGTGGGAAAATGAGAGAGGTTTATCTTAGTAACATATTTATATACAAAAACCTCTTTCACTTTTTACATATATATTTCTTATTGATAAATAAAAAGGTATCATTGGACCCCAATTTTGCAGAATTTCTGGAGGAAAATGCACAAAGGAGGGAGACAGTTAGTGACTTGGATGCCTCATCATCAACTAAGAGTTGATATAAAATTAGAATTTTGTTCTTTGTCACCATAAATTCATAAGTATAGTGCCAAATATATTCATTATTTTTGAGTGTCCTTTGTTTAAGTTCTATTTATGTAAAACAGTTTGAGATATATGTAAACCAATCTTGATATTTTTTCAAGATATTCTAGTTTAGAATTTGTATAAATACTTAACTCTTTGAAGTATTATTGTGGAATAAATTGCTGAAGATTTCTATAGTCATTTTTTTTGGACTTGAAGGCTTTTTTGTTGCAAATTTTGAGTAGCAGGCTGGATCAGATCAACTAGCATCATATTTTAGGATTCATGTGATGAGCTATTGAAGTAAAGTACTTTCTACTTGTCATTGTTTATCTTCTTTGTTTCATGGATCCATTTTGTGTTCTAAATTTGAATGAATAAACATGAGTATTATTTCAGGATTTGTTAAAAGCACCCTGTCTTTACTATTTATCATTTCTATGTTTTCTGCTGATTTCCAGAGTAGGGAACCCTTAATTGCTCTCTCTTTCGTTTGACCTCTGCCTACTACTTCCTTTTTCTGGATCAAATAACCCTTCATTTCTATTTATCCCGATCAAACCAATTCGACAAATAGCCTTCCAAGATCTTCAAAGGCTTATCTATCTTGCCCTGAAAAAATTTGACTTTTTGATCTTGATCCTTGTTCTGTCTGCTTGAATTTTGACTCCTTAGCCCAATGGACAATCAGATTTCCCACTATCCATCTCATTAAGTAATTTTTCCCACCAAAACAAACCAAACCAAAACCAAATTGCACAATCATAACTAGCCTAATATCTTATAATCAAAACAAAGTTAAATCTTACAGAGAGAGCCCTCTCTGAACCCTAGGAAGGCTAGATCCTAGAGTTTAAAAGTAGGTTTGTGGTTACCTCGGTGAATTATTTCTTTAACCTTGAGAAATTACTTAGTGATAAAATCAGGAAGAATATTTCACAAATATAGATCTAATATTAAGATACCACTAGGTTCAATTCAAATAATAATACACCTAGTATACTACTTTCAAAACCAACAAAAGTTTGTATGAATGGTTGGTCATTCCATTTTATTGAAGTGATTCACCACATATGTTTATGATACTGGTGAATGAAGTATTATGCCCATATCTAGAATAATTTATTATAGTCTATTTGGATTATATATTATTTTATAGTTCCACTAGGGAGGACCATATCTCAAATTATATGAAGGTTCTATATAATTGGAAGAGACATCAAATACTAGCTAACCTCAAGATATTAAGTGAGTTTAACTGGAAATATTATTATATTTGGGTTATGCAATTTCTAGAGGGATGCTGAAGATAGATCCCATGAAGATGGAGGCATCAAGAAGTGACCATATTTTATAAATATATCTAGAGTTAGTAGTTTTATTAGTGCAAGAAAAATCCTATAGAAGTTCATAGATTCACCTTGAATATTAGTTGGACCACTCTATTCCATAACAATAAGGAATAGAAGTTCCTAATGTGGGAAGAATTAAAATATGGATTTTGATGAGCTAAAAAGACAATCAGTCAAGCGCTAGTTCGCATGTTACCAAAATTGTATAGACCCTTTTAAATAGAGAAAAACGTAAGTGGGTATGGAATGGGATCCATTTTCATGCAAGGAGGAAATGATGTATGCTATTATTATGAAATATTTCATGGGGAAATTCTCAACTACCCTACCTACATATGCAAGTCTACGCTTTGGTACAAGTTATTAAAACATGAAAACACTATCTAATGGACAAGGAGACCATCATCCATAAAGATCACTAGCTACTACAATAGTTACAAGCCCGGAGTAAGCTACAACAAAGATAATATTATAAGTAATGATGGGGTTACTTTAACAATTTCATCTACTCATCAAGACTAAGAGGGAAGCACGAACATGGTAGTAGACATGCTTTCAACTCCACCCACATCTAAGATTAGAACTTTGGGAACTATGATGCACATTGATTCTTTCACCCATGAGGCATATAGAGAGGAACATTACACATAAGATGAATACTTCAAAGATGTGTTTTAGTAGTTATAGGGCCAAATCCATGTAGAATATGGTGATACTAAAACTAAATATCATCTCTATAATGGGTTACTCTATGGGCTAGATGATCAGGAGATCATGTGTTATGCTCAAAATTGAAAGTGCTTGAAACTGTACCTGTGTTATGCTCAAAATTGAAAGTGCTTGAAAGTGTACCAAACTTGAGCGACCGGAAAGGTCTCGTCATTGCAATTTCGGCGCCATGAACGGTTCGGAAAAATGATGTCGTATGAGGAAGATATCACGTTCTGTTCATTTTATCAAACATCTAAATTTTTTGTGGCAGGGTGACTAGGATGCCCAGTCAACATGTAGGTACAGTGAGCATGTTTCATATACCGGGAATATTCTTTTTTCTAAAACCCAATCAAGATCTGACACGTGGCTGTTTCTAGGCCATTGATTTGGTTGTACGAAGTTTGTTTCTGGACCGTTGGATGGAGATGTGTGGGTTTTAAGTGGCACCATTGGATGGGTGACACGTGGCAAGCCCGGAGGCTGCCATGTGTCCCCAGGAGGTTTTATCAAAATTTTGGTGGATTCGGGGGGGGGGGGATGTCTACCTCGCGACCTTCGGCCTGCATGCCAAGACTTCTACCGTCTCTCCTATCACATGTTCCTTACCTTATAAATCCACCGTTTTAATTTATGTTGTATATGTTTTAAAGTTGAGGGGGGGACCGCCAACGGTCCCAACCCGCTGGTGGCCCTAAGGATTACTGGTCACATGACATTCTAAACTGCAGCATCAAACAATTCTTCAACCAGCGGTTATAACAAACGTATACTCCGGCGGTTTCGGTGGACGAGGTTACATGTATATCTGCGCATTTAACGGTTATGCTGGTGGTTTAAGCTTTGAACTATTGTTACACTGCTACGTTGATCACATAGCGGATTTTACTTTGAGTTTTGTGCTGACGGTTATTCCAAACAACCTTTGGAACTCCGACTCTGGGTTCCATGCCATTTCTATGGAGTTTCAAACATTTAAACCATAGAGATTAAGGCGGGGGTTCGGCATATGACCACCCCACCCTAACCACTACACTTCAATTCAAACGTTTTAAGTGGCGGGAGTTTAGTGCGCCTATAAAAATTAGGCGGATTTTACTGCAGTTCTCCACTTTTAGTGGAGTTTTTCTAGCTGAAATTGGGAAAAACACTCTAGGAGGTCAATTTTCGACTAATTTGGGTGAAACAAGAGTCTACCTAGACTAATTTGAGCATTATGGAGTCACTGGTGTAGAGAAAACAACCGTTAGAGGCTTTTAAACACATGTATTTTCAATTTTGAGAATAATGACAAAGAGGGACATGCCATTGGGAGCTGGACCAACAGATGTAGCCCAGGAGGGTTGAACTGCTTCATCATGCCTACTGTGTAAATATTATGTGCGATGTTTTTTCTCTGTTATACATTGATGTACAGTGTTATTTAGGCTTATTTTCATGCTTAAAACTCACAAATTCATCTATGTTTCATGGTTAAAACACTCATTCCTTAAGCAAACAAATAGAGACAAATTGTACATGTTTTTAATATTGAAAGGACACTTAGCACAACAAACTAATACACTCCTTTCAGATCAGTTTGGTATTAGAGCTAGAGTTTAATCTTTGGTGTTTTTGTGTGCAAAGATATGTTTAACTGTTTGAAAGGGTTTTCATGCTTACTAGGCTCAAGCTTAAGAGAGGAGAAGGTAAATTGGTGGAAGCAAGAGGTTCTCAAAGTGAGCCACAATAAAGGAGGGAAAGATTGCCACATTCTCCACCACCTAGTTCACCTCCAAAATAAGCAGAAGAAGCAATAAGCATGCCTCTAGAGGAAGAATAAATCCATGAAGAGGTGGATCCCAAAGAAGAAGAAAGGGTGTTCAGGAAATCATTCCTTGACATGACTGAAACGGTGAGAGTCCTTTATCAAGAAAGGAATGAAATATTAGAAGGAGAAGGATCCAAACTTCACAAGGAAGGTCAGGGATCATCAAGATGTCACAATGATGAAGATAAATCAAAGAAGGGAAATGGAGGAAATGGAGGCAGTGGAAAGTCACCATGCTTACCCTCATCATCATCATCCTCTACTTCATCTTCAATACACCAGTCACATAAGTCAAAGAACACTGGTAAAAGTCCCTTTCTAAAACTTGATGTTAAGCTTGAATTGCCGATGTTTAATGGTGAATTAAATGCATAAAAGCTTGATAATTTTATTAGGAAATTGGAGGTATATTTGAGAATTCAAAACCTTCATAATGATGATACCAAAATCCAACTAGCTTCATTGAGGATGGAAGGTGTAGCTCTTGTTTGGTGGGAAGCCAAGACAAAGGAGGAGATCGAGAAGCATGGTAAGATTATTCTATCATGGACTGATTTCATTACTGCAATAAAACAAAAATTTTATCCATTAGCTCACATGCAGAAAGCCATAATGAACTGGAAAAATTTTAGACAATTGAAAGGACAAAATGTACAAGAATACACCCAAGAATTTAGGAGAAGAGGTCTCTTATTAGGGGTATATTTGCAGAGTCAAGATACTTTGCTCAAGTACATAGGAGGCTTACATAGCTACCTTAAACATACTATCCTCATGTTTACTCCTACAAGTCTAGATGAGGTATGTGTTCAAGCCACACATCTAGAAGCTAGAGGGAAAAATAATTTTGAAGAGGGTAGAAACAAAACTTTCAAGGGGAAAAACAAAGAGAAGACCTCAAAAGGAAAAGGAAAAAAGAATGCATCTGTCAAGAAAGAGGGAGAAAAATTTGTTTGTAAACATTGTTCAAGATATGGCCATGAAGAGAAAAATTGTTGGAAATTACATCCCGAAAAGAGACCCAAGTATAATAATAACAAAGGGAAGCATAGAACTGCAGCTACAACTCAACATGACTTAGGAGAGGATTCAGGTGATGAAACTAAAATTACAGCCATGGGATTGAAGAACTTGAAGGGGAAAGAAATTGAAACAAAACCCAGTACTAGTACATCAAACTGTCACATACAAGCTCCAAATGACGAAGAGAGAATTGAACTGCTTCATGTGAGGGTCATATCCAAACATACCAATATTGGCACATTGTTTGACAGTGGGTCATAAGCAAACTTAATCTATGAAGAATTGTTCAAGAAAATTAACCTTGAGACCATTCCACATCCAAAACCATATCCACTTGGGTGGATTTGTAAGGATGAAAATTTACAGGTTTCAAATAAGTGCATATTGCGCTTTGCAATAACTTCACATTTTGTTGACACCGTTGAATTAGATGTGGTTCCACTTGATATTACATGTATTGTGTTGGGCAGTCCTTACTTATATGACAGGAAAATTATCTTCCATCACCATGAGAAAAAATACCATTTATTCAAAGATGGCAAGGAGTTCATTGTTAGAGCACATCATAAGAAGGAAAATACTGCAATGGTAAATGATGGACAGGTAAAGAGGCTGGTGAATTCAAGTAAGAATTTTGTTCTTATAATGATTAAGCCTAAAGAGAATTTTAATCATGAGTCATTTGAAGATTGTGATCCTAAGTTGAAATAGATTTATATGATGTAGTTGATGCACATCATGAGATGTTTCAAGAGCCAACAGGATTGCCTCCAACAAGGGAGATTCAACATGAGATTCAGTTGCAACAAGATTATCCTCTTCCAAACATCGACATGTATCACATGTCAATAATGGAGAATGCTTAAATAAAGAGGTAAATCAAGGAATGTTGGACAAGGGACTCATATGGCCAAGCACTTCACCACACGGTTCACCCATAGCCTTGATTCCAAAGAAATATGGGACTTGGCACATGTGTGTAGACTTCAGAGCTTTGAAAAAAATAACGGTAAAGAATCGATACCCACTCCCAAGGATAGATGATTTGCTAGACCAGCTGAAAGAAGAAAAGTTTTTCACTAAGTTATATTTATGAAGTAGATATCATCAAGTAAGAATTGTTGAAAGTGATATATGGAAGACTGCATTCAAAACCAAACAAGGACTCTTTGAGTGGTTGGTTATGATGTTTGGTTTGTGTAATGCACCAGAAAATTTCATGCGTGTTATGGATAATGTTTTGCATCCATTTCTTGATGACTTTGTGATTGTGTATTTATATTATATACTCATTTTCAACAAAACAAGAGAATAACATGTCTTCCATGTGAAAAGGGTGCTTGATGTTTTGAAGAAAGAGCAGTTATTTCTTAAGATGTCAAAGTGTGAATTCAGAAAGACTTCTCTAGTTTATTTGGGACACATTGTAGGAGGATGCGAGTTGAGAATTGATCCTTCTAAAGTGGAAACCATTGTGAATTGGCCTACTCCCAAGACAGTAACCGAGGTAAGAAGTTTCTTAGGTGCATCTCAGTATTGGAGAAATTTTGTTGCTAACTTTTCTGCCATAACAACCCCTATGCATGCAGTGACAAGTGTGAAGAAAGGCTTCCAATGGGGAGGCAAATAGCAACAAGATTTTGAAGCTTTAAAAGACAAGATCAATTCAGCTCCGGTCCCTGCATTACCGAATTTGAGACAACCATTCGAGATACAAATTGATGCTAGTGATTATGCCATGGGCACAATAATTTTGCAGCATGGTAAGCCTATCTCTTTTAATTCTGAAACATTTAATGGTGTTGTAACTAATTATCCTACATATGACAAAGAGCTGTATGCGTTAGTACAAAGCGTCAAGAAGTGGAAACAATACTTGATGGGTAAAGAGATGATTATACATACCGATCACCAACCATTATAGTACTTGCAGTCACAAACAAAATTGCAGCAATCACGACATTTCAGGTGGATGGGATTTCTTCAATAGTTTCACTTGGTTATAAGGTACAAGAAAGGTATTTTCAATGAAGTTGTTGATATGCTTTCAAGGCCAATTATAAGTGCTTCTACTTTACTTAAAAAATATTCTATTGTACATGAGAGTTACATAGAACAATATGCATCTGATGCTGATTTTTAAGATGTGTATGCTAGTTTGAGTGAAGGGAATCAAGTTGAGGAAAATGATTATCACATGCATAAAAATTTGTTTTTTCATTTGGGAAAGCTGTGTATACCACAAGGAGAGAGACTTATTGTCACGAGAGAGGCTTTTTTGTCTCTTATTGCTGGACACTTTGGGGTAAGAAAAACGGTGGCGCATCTACAGAGGTATTGCTATTGGCCTCGCATGATAGATGGTGTGTCACGTTTTATAAGAGGTTGTTCTATGTGTGCAAAAAGTAAGCCTAGCAATAGGAATCTTGGGTTGTACACGCCACTACCGGTACCATCAAGGCTATGGAAGAGTGTATCCATGGAATATGTTGGAGGTCTACCTATGTCAAGAAAACAACATGATTATCTTTATGTAGCTGTGGATAGATTCAGTAAAATGTGTATACTTATGCCATGTAAGAAAACAATTACTGCTAAACAATACCGGTACCATCAAGGCTATGGAAGAGTGTATCCATGGAATATGTTGGAGGTCTACCTATGTCAAGAAAACAACATGATTATCTTTATGTAGTTGTGGATAGATTTAGTAAAATGTGTATACTAATGCCATGTAAGAAAACCATTACTGCTAAACAAGCTGCTGAAATTTATTTTCAACATGTATGGGTTCATTATGGTTTGCCAACTTCTATTGTAAGTGATAGGGATTCCAGGTTCATTGGGAATTTTTGGTCCAATCTTTAGAAGATGATGGACACAAATTTGAAAAAGAGTACTGCTTTTCATCCCCAAACTGATGGCCAAACCGAGGTGGTGAACAAAACCGTTGTGCATCTATTGAGAGGATATTGCAAAAAACATCCCAAGTTGTGTGATAAGCAGCTGCATTAAATTTAGCACGCTTACAACTGGGCAAAGCACTCTTCTATAAATACTTCACCTTTTGAAGCCTGCTTCGGGTATTTCCCAAAATCACCATTAGAATTCATCTTTGAGAAGGATGTTTTAATTGATGGGCATAGTGATATTGACAAGGCTCAAAAGTTCATTGAAAAAATTCAGATTATTCATCAACAAGTTCAAGAAAAACTTGAGAAGAGTAAAAGCAAATACAAGGAGAGGCATGACAAACATAGAGTTGATCACAAGTTTCAAGAAGGAGATGAAGTATGGTTGCACATAAGCAAAGAGAGGATGCAAGAAGAAGGTGAAAATATCAAGCCCATTCGTTATGGTCCATTCAAGATCATCAAACAATTTGGTAATAATGAATTTCAACTTGAATTGCCTTCATATATGAAAATGTATTCTGTTGTCAATGTGGAAAATTTACGTTTGTATGAGCCTCCTTTGATTGATGATCAAGGGAGTGATATTAAACTACCATCTATAGAAGATTTCTCGCTAGAATTTTTGGACGAGCTCAAGGAGGATACCATCCTTAATAGGAGGACACACACTTCTAAGAGGGGAAGTGTCGATTATCTTCAAATCAGGATCAAGGGCAGCAAACCAAGTAAGGCAAGGTGGATGGAAGTGGAAAAGGTGAGGGAGTTGTACCCTCATCTTATGAACATGTAATTAAAGTATTTTGGGGTCCAAAAGCTTCCCAATGGGGAGGTGTGATAAGGAGATAATGTTTTATGCTAAAATTTGAAAGTGCTCGAAACTGTACCAAACCTAAGCGACCAGAAAGGTCTCGTCATTGTGATTCTAGCGCCGTGAACGGTTCGAAAAACTGATGTCGTATGAGGAAGATATCGTGTTCTGTTATTTTTCCCAAACAACTAAATTTTTTGTGACTAGGTGACTGGGATGCCTAGTCTGCATGTAGGTACAATCAATAGGTGGCATATACTAGGAATATTCCTTTTTATGAAACCTAATCAGGATCTGACACGTGGCTGTTTCTGGGCCATTGATTTGGTTGTACGAAGTTTGTTTCTGGACCGTTGGATGGAGATGTATGAGTTTTAAGTGGCACCATTAGATGGGTGACACGTGGCGATCTTGGAGGCTTCCACGTGTCCCCAGGAGGTTTTATCAAAATTTTGATGGAGTCGAGGGGGGGTCAACCCCACGACCTCTGGCCTGCACGCCAAGACTTCTACCGTCTCTCTTATCAAATGTTCCTTACCTTATAAGTCCACCGTTTTAATTCATGTTGTATATGTTTTAAAGTTGACGGGGGGACCACCAGCGGTCCCAAACCGCTGGCGACCCCAAGGATTGTCGGTCACATGACGTTCTAAATCGCAGCATCAAACAATTCTTCAACTGGCGGTTATAACAAAGTATACTCCAGTGGTTTCAGTGGATGAGGTCACATGTTTATCCGCGTAGTTAACGGTTATGCTAGTGGTTTAAGCTCCAAATAGTTGTTACACTATTACGTTGGCACACAACGGGGTTTACTCCAAGGTTTGTGCCGACAGTTATTCCAAACAGCCTTTGGAATTCCGACTCTGAGTTCCATGCCATTGCTGCGGAGTTTCAAACATTTAAACTGCGAAGATTAAGGTGGGGGGTCGGCATGTGACCATCCCACCCTAACCACTACACGTCAATTCAAACGGTTTAAGTGGTAGGAGTTTAGTGCACATCTAAAAATTAGGCGGATTTTACCAAACTAATTGCGGTTAACTATAGTTCTCCACTTTTAGTGGAGTTTTTTAAGCTGATATTGGGAAAAACACTTTGGGAGATCAATTTTCGACCAATTTGGGTGAAACAAGAGTCTACCTAAACTAATTTGAGCATTCTGGAGCCACTGGTGCAAATAAAACAACCATTAGAGGCTTGTAAACACATGTATTTTCAATTTTGAGTATAATGACAAAGAGGGACATGCTATTGGGAGCTGGACCAGTAGATGTAGCCCAGGAGAGGTGAACTGATTCATCATGCCTACTGTGTAAAACTTATGTGTGATGTTTTTTCTCTGTTATAAACTGATGTACAATGTTATTTAGGCTTATTTTCATGCTTAAAGCTCATAAATTAATCTATGTTTCATGGTTAAAACACTCATTCCTTAAGAAAACAAATGGAGACAAATTGTACATGTTTTTAATACTGAAAGGAAACTTAGCACAACAAAATAATACACTCCTTTCAGATCACTAGAAAAACTTTATGTTCCTAAATATGAGGGACTCATTCTTATTAAAGAGGCTCCCAACACCAAGGTTGTATGAAATTTTGGTGTTTAGAAGATAGTTTCCAAATTACAAAGCTATGTATAGTGGCACAAAATTAAAATATGATGTAGCACATTATATTAGAGGATGAATACTCTATTGTACTGGTAAGTGTGGTAACTAGAAGAAAGGTATATACCATCCCTTTCAAGTTCCCATTAGACCTTGGGAAAGAAATTCAATGGATTTTGTTGGAATGGGTGGTCGGGGGGGAGGAGGTTGGGGTTAGGGGCATGAATACCTATTATTGGTAATTGACATGTTCAATAAGACATATTTTCTCATGCCTTGTGATAATACCATCAAAGGACAAGAAGCAAAAAAATTGTTCTTTGAACAACCATGAGTGCACTTTGGTATACCAACGAGTATCATTTAAAAAAGGGACACCCAATTTCTCAATGCATTTTGGACTACACTAAAGGAGAATATTTGCAAAGTTGAATAGTTCTATAGCATTCCTTATAAAAAAACATACATAAATGGAAGTAATTAACAAGACCTTTGTGAAATTTTTGAGTGGTTACAACAGAAAAAATTGAAGAATTGGGGTAAAAATATGATCTATATACAACACCTTTAAAAGAGATAAATCTACACAAATATTGCTAAGTGACATTTTGAAAAATTCTTTGAATATTTTCCACCCTCGCACTTTGATGTTTTGTATGGAAAATAAGGTGGAGAGAGGGAGTACCAAAAAATTGATGCATTGTATGGAAAATAAGGAAGAGAGAGAGAGATTACCACAAAATAATGCATTATGAGCAAAAAATTTTAATGATAATATTAGGAAGATCCATTTTCAAGCATAGGAAAAATTGAAGAAGTCATGGGAAAAATATAAGTCCAAGCATGATCAACAAAGAACAAATAATTATTTACAATGGAAAAGAGAGTATGGTTATGATTTAATAGGAAATGAGTATAGGGTCTTGGTAATAAGGTCATGGATTTGCAATATTATCTTCAAGATATTGGTAAATGTGGGAGATAACTACTCTAAACTTAATCTACCCCATATACAAGTTCCTTTACTCAATAGTGAATGTGGAGAATCTCAAACTCTATGAGACTTCCATGTTGGATTAGGAGAGGCAAGTACTAGCTTCCATAGAGGTCTTAACACCAGATGCTCAGGTAGAGTTGGAAAATGACATATTTTTCCATAAAAAATCCATAACTACAAGATTGCAAGAATCATTTCCTTTGGTAGATACCATTCATTGGATAATTTCCATGCAAATAAAAGTGGTGCTCTAGGAAGAAAGAAGAGGAAAGCTTCCTCATCTCATTTAGTAAATATTTTGGGGACTAGAAGCCTTCCTAAATGGGAAGGTATGATATAGATTATATCACTATATTATTTTTCATCCATCTTTATATTTTCAAAGTGAAAGAAATTAGAGGAATCAACTTGTGAGGTCATTTTAATGGTGGGTCTTAGTTTAGAGAAAGGGGTTTGAAACCTTCTAGAGCCATTTTTATGCATCAAAAGGAAATTTTTGGGGCCAAAACTCTTTATCTATCGTACGACACCCTAGAATAGTAATCTATACTCAAAATCCTTTCCAATGGTGCAATAATAGTTTTTACTGGATTTTATACACAAACGTTATGCCTAGCACAAGTTAGCCTACCATGTTGACCACCATGGTAACATCTTAGTATTATAGTGACAACCGCTAAATTTGATCTTGACTATCCTTGAAATCACTTAAAAAAATTACCAAATCACTATGAAAAAAAATTAAAGAATAACATAAAAATAAATCAAAAATATTTTTTTTTGGGATCAAATTTCAATCCCATGCAATCAAGCCCACATCTTCCAGTAACCTTATGATTCTTTCTCTGGGAATTATAGTTTTCACTTTTACATCAACAAATTTGAATTCATATTATTTATATGAATTTTAAATTTTTATCTTATAAATTATAAGAAATTATTGTTAATGTGATTATTTTGAATTTATTATTATTTATTTATTTCATTTAATTAAAACAATTTTAGATTTTTCTATATAAAATGAAATGAATTAAATATTATTAGAGTATATTATTATTTTCTTTATCTTTATCAAATCAACAAATTTATTTAAAAATTCAAATATTTTATATTTCAAAATATAACATTGTGCACATTACTCCAAACTCAATGAAGACATTGCTATATGCTTTGGCACTCTACCCATTGTTCTACTATGACATTGACCCCACTTGAATGCTTTATTGACACTACTCAAGTCACCCTAATCTTACTACTATGTTTCCTTTAATAGTGAATTTCCATAATTTCCATAATGTTGTAAAAATAATCATTGTAAAAGAGTCAATCTGCCTAGAGTTGAAGAGGCATTGTTGGGAGGTATAGGAGTGATTGCTGGATAATGTTATGGTTGGGTTGCAGGTCATAGTATGATTGGGTGATTGGTCTAGTTTAAGAAAATCACTGTGAATCATATTGTATCGAAACTTATTGTCCCTGGTACGGGAGTCCACACTCTTGTCTTATTTATGATCATTATAGGGTGGCAGGGAGGTGCTACATTGGTGCATGGAGTCACCTACAAGTTGGAGTCTGTGAACACTTCAGGGTGGTAGGTCAGTCCAGGATGTCTGAGCATCCATTCAGTCGATTACTAAAGAAACCAGGGCATTAGGGTGTCCTTCCAGTGGGAGTTGGAGAAGAATGATTTTATATATTTATAGGAAGTTGTAACTTTCATTTCAGTTGGGGCTGAAGATTAAATAATTTATTAGAAAATCGTTCGGTGGTTTTTGACTCGGAGCGATTTTTCCACCTAAAATTCATGTGCCTATTGTGTTCTATTGTTTAATTTTGTTACTGGATAAACATTAAGAATAATTGAAGATTAACTAATGCTCTAAAAATATTTAAAAGTTCTAATTGCTAAGGAATCCTGATTCACCCCCCCTCTCAATATTACCAACAAGTGTAAGGTCTTGGTATGAAGATAAAGGATATGCAATACTATATTCAAGGTATTGGGAAAGATGGGAGATAACTCCTGTAAACTTAATCTACCCCACATACAAGTTCCTTTACTCAATAGTGAATGTGGAGAATCTCAAACTTTATGATCCTTCCATGTTGGATTAGAAGAGGAAATTCTTGGCTTCCATAGGGTTCTTAACACTAGATGCTTAGGTAGAGTTGGAAAATGACATAGTTTTCCATAAACAATCCATAACTACAAGATTTCAAGTATCACTGCCTTTGGTAGATACCATTAATTGGATAATTTCCATGCAAATAAAAGTGGTACTCTAGGAAGAAAGAAGAGGAAAGCTTCCTCATCTAATTTAGTAAATATTTTGGGGATTAGAAGCCTTCCTAAATAGGAAGGTATGATGTAGATTATATCACTATATTATTTTTCATCCATCTTGATATTTTAAAAGTGAAAGAAATTAGAGGAATCAACTTGTGAGGTCATTTTAATGGCGGGTCCTAGTTTAGAGAAATGGGTTTGAAACCTTGCAGAGCCATTTTTATGCATCAAAAGGAATTTTTGGGGGCCAAAACTCTCTATATGTAGTACGACACCCTAGAATAGTAATCTACACTCAAAATCCTTTCCAATGGTGCAATAATAATGTTAATTGGATTTCATACACAAGAAATATTCCTAGCACAAGTTTTCCTACTATGTTTACCATCATGGTACGAGAGGATTCAATGTCATCCCACACTACTTATGCAAATATTTGTAGCCACATGTGGAATTTCGAGAAGACTTTACAAGGTACAAAATCATTTTCCTAGTTGAGTTAGGGAAAGTGAAAAATGTAGAAATTATATACAAGATGCATGTATATATCCAGATTCTCCTGATCTAACAATATTTTATCTTCTTGCTAAATACAAAATCCTTCCACTGTTAATATTTTGCGGAAATTAAAATCAATTGCAAACACATGAAGCAATAAAAACAATCACACATAACACAATTGTTTAACGGGAAAGCCTGAAGATGAAAACCCCAACTATCATATATTATGTATCATGGAGATCATGTAACAATCTCATACAAAGCTTAGTACATCAAGCTCTCAGTAAAATCAATTGTCACACACTAATTAGAAGAAATCTGTAAATCCATGCACTGATTTCTTGCCACCTGCTAGCCTGCCTCCACTATGCAATCCCTACTGAAGAATAGCTCTGAATTAATTCGAATTACCCTTGCCTTGACTGCACAATCCTCATTGGAAACTCCAATATGTGTGTGGTGCAATCAATGCATCACTATAGTCACAACAAATAGTCCATATTTCCCTTTCAGCTACCTCTCCACTGGGTCTCCACTGGAACTGACAAGCACTGTAGTTAACTGTTGTATTGTTCATTTGATTAATGAGTTATTATTTGTGAATTAATTAAATAATTAATTCACTCCACTCTCACTAGTGTATCATTTAGTTAAACTAGATACAACTAGCTCAAATGAGTTTAACTCCATTAATTGAGTTAAACTGAATAAAAACTCCATGAACTACTTTTCCAACTCTGTCATAACTTTGCCACTTCAGTTCTAACTAAGTCCTCCATGCATGAACCATGAGTAAACCCTAGGAATTGTGTAATTCCTTTAGCCCACTGATTTTCCAAATATGTGCACTGAAATTAAGTGCTCCAAGAGAATAAGTTGCTGTTTATTGTCGGATTATTATTAAGAGCTAATAATAATCGACATTTCTATTTTTAGATCGACGATCTATAAATAGACTTTGCCCAATATTCTAAAAATATAATTTCATCTATTTTTACAACTTGACCAACCATCCACAAATAGCATCCTGCAACTTCTGAAATATGATCACCATGTCTAAAAATAGACTTGTGCCAAAAATAGCCTGCGGGCCCACTTAGTGAAGGTGACTCTTTTCACCAAGCTCATCATCTTGTTGAATCTCAACACTCCCTCTCAACAAGATAGGGATTATTCTTTACCCCGATCCTACCTCTATGGTATTCAAATTTTCTCCTGGTGAGCGCCTTCGTTAGAATATCTGTATCCCGATCTTCCGTAGGAATGTACTGAAGCAACATGATCTTCCACTGCACACAATATCTGATATGATGATACCGGATATAAATATGTTTAGATATATCATGAAACACATGATTAATCGAGAGTTTAATGCAACTATGATTATCACAATGTATCAATGTAGGATCTAAATGTGAATCGAAAAAACCGACCAAGATCTTCCTCATCCAGATAGACTCACATGAAACTTGACTTGCTGCCATGTATTCTGCTTCCGTTGAACTGAGTGCCACGGATCTTTGTTTTCTACTGTACCAAGAAACTGCCGTAGATCTGATACTGAAAATCCCTCCTGATGTGCTCTTTCTGTCTGTTGGGCTGCCTGCCCAGTCTGCATCCATGAAGCCATGCAAATTCACCTCATCCGTCTGTCTGTACCATAAACCATACTCATATGTGCCCCTGAGATATCTCAAGACATGCTTGCCTGCCTTCCAAAAGAGCTTGGTAGGCTTAACCATCGCTTGTGAAAGCTGGTTCACCGCATAGCATATTTCCGGTCTTGTGTTAACTAAATACATGAGCGAACCCACCAACTGTCGATAAATAGTGGCATCCACTACCTCTGCCAATGTAGCATCCTCTTTCCTCCAATTTCGTGGAAGAGGAGTGTCGATAGGCTTGCAGCCTTGCATGTGAAACTTCTCCAGTATCTCCCGGACATACTTGACTTGAGACACAAACAGTTCACCTTCCCGCTGCATATTTCATATCCAAGGAAATAATGAAGGAGGCCCAAATCCTTCATCTCAAAATCCTTTACAAGATCTGCCTTGCATGAGTGTATCAACTACTCATCACCCGTTAGTATTAAATCATCAACATAAAGAAAAATGATTAAAAGCTTACCCTCCACCACAATTTGGTACAGGTTTTCATTCGCCTCACTCTTGGTGAAGCCAAGTCCGGTGAAATAGCTATCGATCCAAGTGTACCAAGCACGAGGTGCTTGCTTCAGCCCATACAACTCTCTTCTGAGTCTACACACATGCGACTAGCTTTTGAAGACCTCAAATCCTTCAGGCTGCTCAATGTACACCTCTTCCTCAATGATCCCATTAAGGAACACAGTCTTCACATCCATATAATGAATGTGCCAACTAATCTGCGCTGAGAGAGAAAGGATGGTCCTTATTGAAGAATACCATGTGACAGGTGCAAAGGTTTCTTCATAATAAATCCCCTCGATCCGTGAGAAGCCCCGAGCAACAATATTGCCTTATACTTCTTGACGCTCCCATCAGCAACTTGCTTTAAATTATAGATCCATCTTGATCCTACAACTGATTTTCCCACCAGCCTTGGAACAATCTCCCAAGCATTGTTTCTAACAATAGTTATACTCCTCCACCATGGCATCTACCCATGTGGGCTCCTGCACTGCTTCTTCAAAAGAAGATGGCTCTATCATGATACACTTGCTTATAAGAGCCATGTATCCAGTAAATCGGTCAGGTGACTGTATCTGTTGGCGCCGTGATGTAGGGACTCCTACATTCTGTGCCGCATCAAGCTTCAACCTCTTAGCTTCTGTGGTCTGCTTTCTGCCTTGTATGATGTTTGGTTCTGCATGAGTGGAGTCCTCCACTCCATGAATCTCCTCTTGTGGCTGATCCACATCTAGAGGCTCATCTTTGGGAACAAGAAGTTCCTCCTCTGCAGGCAAGTGTAGCTCCCTCTCAAGCGACAACTTCATGGCTTTAACCCCATTGAATTTTATATCCCATCTCACCACAGTCATCCGACTTTCTGGACAATACATACGATAATTATGGGGTGTTTCTGTATACCCCACAAATATCCCAACTTCTGTGGTTGGCTCCAAATTCTTCCTGGTGTCCTTTGTCACATGAATGTAAAAAGATGAGCCAAAAATCTTCAAATGAGAAATATCAGGCTTCTTACCAGTAAAAGCTTCTTCAGGTGTACTCATTCCAAGTACTCTATGAGGACAACGGTTTTGCACATAAACCACAGTGTTGTATGCTTCTGCCCACAAGTGCATTGGTAGGCCCTGGTCATGAAACATCGCTCGTGCAACACCCATGATTGTTCTGTTCTTCCTCTCAATGACCCCATTCTACTGTGGGTTATGAGGTGCTATGAGTTCTCTTCGAATTCCTTCTTTTCTACAGAAGCATTTGAATTCGCCTAAGATGTATTCACCACCATTATCGCTCCGTAGAGATTTCACTTACTTCCCCGACTCCTTCTCCACCAATGATTTAAACTCACAGAACTTTGAGAATGTTTCGCTCTTCTTTTGCATGAAGAAGATCCAGAATCTATGAGAATAGTCATAAAAAAATATAACACAATACTTATGTTTTGCTGTTGAAGCAACCGAGAAAGGTCCACACACGTCTGTGTGAATTCTCTCCAAGATCACCGAAGCACGGTTCTCCTACTCATGAAAGGTGGTATTCATAAACTTACCCATAGTACATCCCTTGCACTGATCTGACTGTGCAAGAGTACCCTTGGGAAGTCCAGTATAAATCTGCTGCAAAATCTTCAAAGTGCCATGGTGAAGATGGCCCAATCTCCTGTGCCATAATTCGCCCTCATCCCGGCTCACCAATTCTTCTACTTTTCCCACCGTTACAGCGCAGCCATCTACCTCCATCTTGTAGAGATTCTTAATTTGAATCCCTATCTTCTTGGTTTGACCTGTTGTTTTATGTCGAAGGAAGGATTTTCCCTCAGTGAAAACAACATCATAACTTTTGTCTTCCAACATTACGACCGAGACCAAGTTCTTCTTGAACCTGGAACATGCATAACATCTTTCAACAAGAATGGATTACCGGACTCCCTCTCACAGGTAATGGTCCCAATTCCGGTCACACTGTATCGACCGTCGTCGCCCATCTCTATATGCATTTGGAGGTCCTTCTCCTCCAAGTCACTAAATAACTCCTTGTCTCCCATCATATGGAAATATGCACCACTATCAAGATACCACACCAATCCAATATAGATTGAAACCAAGCATGCGATCAAAGAGAAATCAAGTTCAAATTGTGAGGCTAAGTCCTCTCCAGCTGCAGCTCCAGAAGCCTTCTTGTTCTTCTTCTTCTGTGGGAAGTTAGTGGCAAAATGGCCATGTTCGTGACAGTGAAAACACTTCACTTTGGACAAATCCTGCTTCTTGCCTTTAGCATCGAATTTTGAAGGAAATTTCTTCCCCTTCCCTTTCCTTGCTTTGGTAGCCAAAGTTCAATTCTCTTCATCTTCATTCTTCGATGAAGATCCATCCCTGGTACCTCGCCTTATCTCCTCCTGCACAAGATCCGACCAAAGTCACTCCCATCCTAGCTGTTTCTCCCGTCCATTGACAGAGTCTTCATAGCTATGCCAACTCTTTGGAAGCCCAAGGAGAGACAAGCTCACCAAGTATTCATCATCAACAGTAACCCGCACACTTCCCAGTTCATCCCTACAGTGGACAAACTTCGTGAGATATTTTGGAATACTGTCGCCCTTGTCCATTTTTATTTTTCTGAGCTTGTCTTTCAGTGCCAACTTCCTCTGGTCGCTGCTGCTTTGGAACAAATTTGTCAAAGCCTTCCACATTAAGAATGGAGTGAATTTCCCGTGAAGGATGGACACAATATGGTCCTTCACACCTTCCAACAGAATTCTTCTTGTCTTTGCTATCTTCTTTTGCCATGCATCAAGTAATGCAACATCGCTAGATCCTGGCTTAGGAACATCGCTATCGATGAAATTCTTCAATCCATTATCCTCCAAAAATGCCTCTATCTTATCCTTCCAGGCTATGTAATTTGAGCTCCCATCAAGGGCATACTCCAATTGCAACCCATTGAAAGACATTTCAATGTATACTCAACTGTCGCACCAAGAATTTTCTGCAGCAAATTCGAATTGTCCACCAGCACAAACTCAACAATTATTCACAATTGCAATCTTCAAGAATTAACACTACTCTGATACCATGTAGAAATTATATACAAGATGCATGTAAATATCCAGATTCTCCCGATCTAACAATATTTTATCTTGTTGCTAAATACAAAATTCTTCCACTGTTAATCTTTTGCGGAAATTAAAATCAATTGAAAACACATGAAGCAATAAAAACAATCGCACATAACACAGTTGTTTAACGGGAAAGCCTGAAGCTGAAAACCAAAAATATCATATATTATGTATCATGGAGATCATGTAACAATCTCATACAAATCTTAGTACATCAAGCTTTCAGTACAATCAATCGTCACACACTAATCAAAAGAAATTTGCAAATCCATGCACCGATTTCTTGCCACCTGCTAGCCTGCCTCCAATGCGCAATCCCTGTTGAAGAATAACTTTGAATGAAATAAAATTACCTTTTCCTTGACTGCGCAATCCTCATTGGCAACTCCATTGTGTGTGTGGTGAAATCAATGCATCACTATAGTCGCAACAGATAGTCCATCTTGCCCTTTCACCTACCTCTCCACTGGGTCTCCACTGGAACTGACATGCACTGTAGTTAACTGCTGTATTGTTCAGTTGATTAATGAGTTATTATTTGTGAATTAATTAAATAATTAATTCACTCCACTCTCACTAGTGTATCATTCAACTAGACTAGATACAACTAGCTCAACTGAGTTTAACTCCATTAACTGAGTTAAACTGAATAACAACTCCATGAAATACTCTTCCAACTCTGTCATAACTTTGCCACTTCAGTTCTAACTAAGTCCTCCATGCATGAACCACCAGTAAACCCCAGGAATTGCGTAATTCCTTCAGCCCACTGATTTTCCAAATATGTGCATTGAAATTAAGTGCTCCAAGAGAATAAGTTGCTGTTTATTGTCGAATTATTATTAAGAGCTAATAATAATCGACACTTCTATTTTTAGATCGACGATTTATAAATAAACTTCGCCCAATATTCTAAAAACAGAATTTCATCTAGTTTTACAACTTGACCAACCATCCACAAATAACATCCTGTAACTTCTGAAATATGATCACCATGTCTAAAAATAGACATAGTCTAAAAATAGACTTTCGCCAAAAATAGCCTACGGGCCCACTTAGTGAAGGCGACTCTTTTCACTAAGCTCATCATCTTGTTGAATCTCAAAAAAAAATAACCCATAATTGGTTACTGAGTTATGTTAAATATGGGGCTGCTAGGAGGAGTATAGGTTCCATTCCACAACGCTATATATATTCCATTGATAAGAAGAGCACTGGAAAAAGTAAGATAAATAGTAGAATAAATGGGGATGAGGTTTTTTAGAAATATTACAAGCTATAGGTATCAAGTAAATCCATAGGGAGTACCTCCTCCATTGTACTTGAGTATTTCCATACCAAAGAAAGGAGATAAAAATAACCTCATCTTTCAATTGAATTTTCTTTTATAAGGGTTTATCATGGTAAAAATTGTGTTTATTGTGTATGTGTGTGCATTTCTTTGTCTTATGTGTGTCTCACATTTTAGTTATTTCATTCGTTTAAGTAGAAAATAACCCATTAAAGAATATAATATGTAATGGAAAATCAACCTTGATAGTATATATGTTAGTGTTTTTTATTAAATTTGTTATGAATGATTGTTTTAGTGGAATATCCACAAAAGTTTACATTTCAATGGCATTCTTCATCATTTCGATACTAGCATTAATAATGATTTCTATGTCATGTCATATGGGTCATGTTTAGCTCATAGATATTATTTATATGATTTTACATGTTATATTATTATATGTGTAAAAAATGTTAAATATCAAGAATTTATAGGGCATTACCTACATTGAAAGTGTTGCTAATACAAAAATTAACTCTAGGGTGTATAGTTTCATGCTCAAGTGAAAAACATGCTCTATCAATCTAGTGCTAGCATTTTTCATGCCTTGTGAGCCTCTTTGAATTTTCATTGTTATTTATATGATTTATCACAAGCTATTTTCATAACATCATATCCCCGTGATGAGGTTTTATTTGTCATTAATAAATATTTTAGTATTTCCATGTGTGTGTGTGTGCTTTGATTAATCATACATGTACAACAACAATGGGAAATAAGGGGCTTATAATACTCTACACAAAAATACCAAAATACCCACCAAAACTTGAAATCACCATTTCCACCCACCAAACCTTAAAATCACCCACTCATATTCAGTTCCATTATTAGTCCTCGTTTGATTTTCAACCAAGGCTTTCACAGAGCGGAACCACTTGAACACTTCATCCTTTTTCTTTAATAAGTATATCCAAGTTTTGCGAGAGAAGTCATCCACAAAAATAACATAATAAAAATATCATGCCAAGGATGTTACAAGAAACATAAGATAAATCAGAATGAATCAATTGAAGAATTTCGGTAGTCTTGCTATCACTTGAGGGGAATGGTCCTCTTGTATGTTTCCCTTCGGCACAACCCCGACAAACACCTTCATGATCAAATTTAAAATCAAGCATACTTGTGACCATATTCCTAGCTTCGGGAAGAGATTTATAATGAAGGTGAGAAAACTTCTGGTTCCATAATTCATATTGAAGAGTAGTGTTGCATGTCATGGCTCCCAACGAACTTCCTCCAACATGATAAAGAGTATCAACCCTGAATCCAAGAGTAAATTATTCTTTGAAATTCCTTTTCCAAACACGTACCTTTCCATCAATGAATTCCACTTTGAATCATTTTTCTTCCATCGCCGAAATAGGTACCAAATTCTTCTTCAAGTCAGGTACATATAATACATCTTGTAGATGAGGGATTTGACCTTGATTTAATGTAAGAGTAACAATATCTGTCGCTTTCAAGAGATAGGTGGTATTGTCTCCAATTATGATTTCCTTTTCAATCAAATGTGAGAGGGAATCTTTGTACCCAGTGAAGTGCCTTGAGGCACCACTATCAATAAACCAATTATCCAAGGTGTCTGGAGGAGAGGAAGCAAAGAGGGCAGCTATAAGAAGAAATTATTTTTTCTTGTTATCTACAACATTAGATTCATCATATATGGAATTTATCGATCTCTGGGAAGGTTTACCATTTCCATATCATGCAGTGGGAGCATATCTCTTTCTTTTTTTGTTTAACCTATAATTCCTTTGATTTCCATTTCCCTTGAAATTGTTGTTGTAATCATCATCTCGAGGTGTATCCCTTTTATTGGGACACTCTCTAGCATAGTGGTCAAACCTGTTACAATCGAAACATATAACCTTTCTTCGTTCTTTGTATCTCGGTCTTCCTTGAACTTGATTCCTAGGACAATCATTGTTCTTTATTTAAGAATGGGCGAAGAATGTAGTAGGATCATTTGTATTTGAAGGAATGTCTCTCTCCATCATCCTTGTCTCTTCTTGAGTGCAACTAGTCAACAATTCATCAAAATATGGAATCCTGTCATTGTTGAGGATAGTGGTATTGAATACATACCATGGTCAGGGAAGACCTCTAAGGGCAATAAGAGTGAGCTCCCAATTGGCAATAACCTCTCCAATATATAGAATATCATTTTTTATTTTGGTAATCCTCATGAAGTAGGATTGGATGGATGGATGGATTCCCCTCTATCCATTTTGATGTCCTTCAACTTGGTCTTGAGAAAGAAGATTTGATTTGTGTTCCTAGCCTTGAACATGCTAACCAACTTGTCATACATCTCCTTAGATGTGCCAAGCTTGGAGATGTAAGCAACCAAATGCTTTTGAATAGAATCCTCGATGATCTTCTTGGCTTTGACCTCTCCTTTCATTTACTTTGTCTTAATGACAGACGGTGCATTTGAAGGACGCTGAATAATCTTTCCCTACACATAATCTATGACTTAATTTTCTTCCAAATTCAAGTCAAGATACATCTTCCATGCATGATAATCATTATTATCATTCAGATTGTCCTTAGATATTAAATAAGATGAAGAAGCCATTGACCCTTGCCCTTGTCCAACAATTCTCAGTGATTTATCTTCACACTCTTGCTTGGGCTTTGCCTTCACCTCAACTCTGCTACCATGTTAATTTTAGATAAAAATGGTATGTTCTATGCTTGAAAGAAATTTACTTCAATCTTTCTTATTAGCCCAATATTAATTTCTAGATTTGCAATCACACTAAATTGATAGTAAATGCAGATAGAACATAAACAGTAAGAAAAAGACAAGCCAAGACAAGAGGATACAATGTTTGGTAGATGCCAGGGAAAAACCCCAATGCGGGGAAACCCTTTGATCAAATCTTCTTATTATTCTTCAAAATTTCTATATGAGTATCGTGAGAAACGTGTATGTGGATGTGTATCCTACTAATTTAGGTTAGTAAGTCACATTTTTCCCCTTAATAGTTCCAAGATTTTTTTACCATTTTCCATAGATTAGCTAGAATAGATATCCTATCATTGTAGCATGGTTGTAGTACAAGTAGTGGTGCTGGTTTTGATTGTTTGAGTTTACTTAGGATAGAATATGTCATACCAAATAACCATGGCATGGATTTTGAAATCTAATTGAATATTTTTAACACTTGATGTAGGTAAAAAGGATGGGCCTAAACCATCCTCACATACTATTTTTCTTTTAAAATAGTTGCATGTTTGTCGGATATCCAATAAACCCATTTTTTTTCGGATATTTGATGTAAATATATTTTGGATATTCGATGATAATTTTGGAAAACATACCCATTAGAGGTATGGCACCTCTATAGAATAGACTCATTTGATGTCAAACATTCAACACAATTTTTTATCGAATATGCGACACACTTACATCGGAGGAATTGATGTCAATGTCAGAAATTCAACGAAACTACTCGTTCAATACCAGATAATAATTTTGACGATCGTTCTGGCAAAGGGATTTTGAATAACCATTGACAACATGTTCTTCGAGTTATATGATGGAATTACACTGCGAAACTAAGATCCATGTTTCTAATGATCATTTCGATGAAGGGGTGTTAGATATCCAATGACAATATTTTCATCGTATTTATGCAGGAACGCAACAGAGTACAGATATAACCATAGATACAGAGATGCAGCGGAAATAATGCTTCATTTTATTAATAAAAGAATGACTGCAATAAGCTGACAAACATAATGGAAATAAGCTAGGGCGCTGGTAGCGTATCTCTGAGAAGAGATGTAGCATACGCAGGCCTCTAAACTGTGTTACATTGAGGCTCGCAGGCCTATTACAGACATAATGGAAATAGATGAGCTAGGGTACTAGCAGCGTATCCCTGAGAAGAGATGTGGTGGCTACCAGACCCTGAACTGTGTTACAATGCAGACATGATGGAGAGCTAGGGCACTGGTAGCGCTTATCTCTGAGAAGAGATGTATCGGCTCCCAGCCCCCTTAACTGTATTACAATGAGGCTCGAGGGCCTATTTATTGTTGAGAAACAATGTAGAATCCGAAACGTCCAAAACCCTAACCGTAGGAGATGAAGCGCCAAAACTGTGGGCCCCGTTTGGGTAAATTGGTGGTTCAACTTCCCGGGGACGTAACTTTGGCATCCGATCTCCGTTTGACACGCTCAATAGCTCGTTAGAAAGATCTATCCGAGGAGTACAACTTTTGAACGAGCAACATCGGTCCATGGACCCATGTTGCTCTCCGTTTTCCCAAAAAACGTCGTTTAGGGCCTCAAAACGGCTCCGGAAGTTTAAGACCCGAAAAATTGCTAAAAATAGTAAGTTGTGCCGAAACTTACAAACTGAAATAACTGATGGTGGGGGTTCAAATGGACTTGATGGGTGGCCACCAATATCCACCTGGATTATTAATGCCCCAAAACGGCTCCGGGTGTGCAGGACCCGAAAACTTGCTATAAATAGTAAGCTGTGCTGAAGCTGAAAAACTGAAAGAATTAATGCCGCGGGTCCAAATGGAAAAGGTGGGAGGCCACCGATATCCACCCGGATCAACTTGCTTCCTCACCGCCATCCAAGGGAAGTCCCAAATGGATTAATTTTCCTAGACTTTTGCCCTTATTTTTAAGTTTTGAAAGTATATAGTAAAAATATGTACTATTTAGTGTTATTTCTTGTGTATTGAAACACTTTTGTTTTTTCAATTATTAAAAGCTACCCTTGGCTTAAGATTAATATTTTTCTATCAAATTATATGTTTTGTTTGGGGTGCTTCTTTCTTCACAAATTCTATGGATTTTATTTCAAAGATCATCTATCTTGATTAGACTATTAAAGAAAACATTGGTTTATTACAACTCGGGATTTCTTAATGAGCTCAAGATATTAAACAATGATCATGACATAGTAAGATGAAATTAACAATGATTTAAACATGCATATATGAAAACAAAATATTCTCGAAACAATGATCATGACATGGTTAGATGAAATTAACCATGATTTAAACATGTATATATGAAAACAAAATATTCTCCTAGCCAAAGACAAGACAATGAGAACGAAGCTCATCTTTCAATTCATTTCCTTCCCTCGAACTGAAGCATAGGTCTTCAACAAGGGGGGAAAAGGAAGCAATTTGAATCATTTTGATCTCTTACTCTCCTCTTGCTTTCAGTATGTGCTAATCACTTCTATTACGAAAGCATTTTTCTTGACTTGAAATGGAATTTGAATCTGTCTATTCCAACAAGTTCAAAGTTAGCTCTGACATTTGGATCAATACAAAGCAAGACACTCCATCTTTTCTCTTTGAGCTTTCCTTTTCGGCTAAGAATTGCATATGATAAATCCAACTCACAGAGGTTCGAAGGTGCCCTTATCCTATGGAGTGGAATCAATGTTGAATTCTCAAGATATTTTCAAGCTTGAAGGCTCAAAACCTTATGAATATAAATTTTGTGAAAAAAGGTACTCAATGTTAGGTTGGGAAACTGCCAAGAATGTATACAAAAAATATAGCAATGTTGACTTTAATTCTCTGAAGAAACCATTTATTGGGGACAATAATTAATGTTTGGCTATAAATTTGTAAAGAATGTGTAAGAAAAATCTCAAAGTGCCAAATTGGAGTCTGTGTAGAGCCGCCAACAACCCCTCTGGGTCAATTGAGGTGCACGACATGAATTTCGACAAGTCAATTGAAGGATACACATCAGTTGAAACAAGGAAGAAATCATCATTAAGAAAGCTACAATTTCACTAAAATTTATAAATAAATTCTTAATCATAGATATAATACTAATATATATAGTTAAAGGATCATGACCATAAAGAATTTTTAAGAAAACCTGCAAAAAGAGGCATCAAGGGAGGCATCAAGCGAGTGCAGTTGTGCACAATTAAAATCTTCTTGAGACATAAAACCACATCCTTTCAGCTTCAATTATGTCATTTTAGGTCCTATAATCTCAGGTTAAGTCAAATGGGTACATATTCCTAGATTAAGTGAGAAAAGCCCAACCTACAATGATAATACTCTTAGTCTTTAGCATAAATTTAGAGGCAGGCATAAACTAATAACTCAATGGAGGGACATGAAACATTTGCAGTAGCCAAGAAATCATCATTAAGCAAGCTATAATGTCAATTTTTTTTTTATATATATGGGCTTCATAATTAACAAAAGAGTAATATATGTATTTAAAGGAGCATGACCATCAGTAATTTTTAAGAAAACCTGCAAAAAGAGGCATCAAGTGAATGCCATTATGGACAATCAATATCTTCTTGAGATATAAAAGAGAAGCCATTATAATGTGGAAATGTGAATGAGAAGAGGCAAAGAAGAATCTATTGAATGCAGAGTCTACTAAATATAAAAGCACTAAACACAAAGCCAAACAATACCACAAAAAGTAAAGAATGCAAGAATTCTAAAATAAAAATGCACTTAAATGCATAAATGTATTAAAAAAACTTCTTTCCTAAAGTGCAAAAAACATAGCACTCATATAATCATCATTGCAGATATTACGATTGCTTCATATACATGGATCATGTAACCCACAATATAAATGTTGAATCCTAGGTAGATGATAGAGCTAGCATAGTGCTCAATCAAATTCTTAAATGGAAAAATGGGTATGTGGATGCTTCATATTAATTTCCAAGGTTAAGAAAGGAATAGAAAAGGAGGGACTAGTTTATGATTCAAGTTTGGAAATCATAACATGAAGAAAGGAAAGAAATGGTGATTGGAGTCATTGAATTGGCGAGAAGGATGTGGGATGTGGCCACTGAGTTGATAAGAGAATGGGAACTCTGGACTTTGGAATTCCTATCTATATTGTCCTCCACTAGACCAATAATTTATGAAATATCTAATGTATGAGATACAATAATTGCGGATACTGAACAAATCCAAGCGACAAATGAAGAATCAATTGAAACGTTCATCATAATTCCTACTAGAGAGGTAACAAAACTCTATTACTATACCCATAGGGATGAAGAATGACATACAAATACTAAAATATTAACAGTTGAAGGAAAGACAAATTATGAAGCATGGAAGAACCTGGGATTTTCAAAACCTTGGACATCCACACTGTCAAGAAAATGCCCCGACATCAAGAAAATCCCCGACATCAAGAAAATTCCCTGACATCAAGCTTCATAAAAGAATCCATTATGCTATTAGCGACAATCCCTTTTGTAATTGTACTATAAATATAAAAATATAAAGTTCTTCCATAGAGAAAAAAATAGGAGAAAGGGAGAGGGGAGAAGATTGTAAGATTGGATTCCTCCGTTAAAGGTTCTATTTCACAATATTTTGTAAATGAAGGTCAATTAATACGAGTGATTAATACAATGATCCCCTTGTCTATGTGATATATGTATTTTTCCGCACAATATTTGGTAAATTAATGATCCCTTTTTGATATGGTAAAGGCTTTATTTCACAACAATATTTTGTAAATGAAGGTCTCATCATGGTGATTAATACAATGATTCCTTTCTGATATGGTAAAGGCTCTATTTCAATTTAAAATTAATTGATTATTATTTCATTTTCATATGGTTGAAGGTAACATCATTATTTTGACTAGTATGCAATGCAATCATCATCTTATGCTCTGCTTACATTTAAGAAAATATTTAATCAATTTTGTTATTTGATTTAATAATAAATCTCACTAATTCCCAATCAATAATTGTAAAAATAGAATCAAGAGAACCAAAAATATTGTTAATAGTAAACAAAAATACAAGTTGTAAAATGATTCTTTACCCAATAAGTGAGTCCAAGATTATTATGCCAAACAAAAAGTGAGTGATTCTAATTGGAACTCATGATCAAATTCCCTCCATTTCCCTCCCTTTGTTTCTAGTTCCCTATTATTCCAAACAAAAAGTGCTTCTAAAGGTTACTATGCCAAACAAAAAGTGATTCTAATTGGAACTCTCCAAAGTTACTATGCCAAACAAAAACTAATTCTAATCTGTTTCCAGTTCACACAAGGAATTTCCCTGTCAATAGATACATATATCAAAGTAACCTAAAACATAATATTTGAGTCTATAATAATCTAGAAATTTCAATAGATAGATATATCAAACTAACCTAAAACATAATATTCGAGTCTATAATAATCTAGAAATTTATTGGACATGAGATAAGTTTTTCAAAAATATTTTAGAATGTGCAACCACTTTAAGAATTTATCAATGTTTTCAAAATGCATAAAAAAAAATGGAAGGAACTATAGATATATAGGTGGGACATTTGTTAAAATTTTCATGTTATTTATTATAAATAACACATTCATATTTAAATTTGCAGTTGAATAATTTAATTTTAAATGTAGGTAATTTTAATTTAAGTTTAGGAAATAGAAGATAGGGATACACACAAAAAAAAAAAACTTTGATTCACAATATTTTGAAATGGAAATAAAAATAATTAAGAATGTTTATAAAAGAATATATATTTTTTCAAATAATTTATTATGAAAATTCAAAACATAATTTTTATTTGTAATATTTATATTTACATTTACATTTGCATAATTTTTTCAAATAATTTATTATGAAAATTCAAAAAATAATTTTTATTTGTAATATTTATATTTACATTTACATTTACATTTAAATAACTAGTTTTTAATAAATTTCTAAAAATTACAACTTTTTATAAAATATTTACAAAATGGCATAACAATTTTTCTAATTTATTTTTAGTGAATTTCAAGAGTTTCTTTATTTTATTGTTTAATGTAAATCTAATCACATTTAGTGAAAATTTATTCATATTTGAGTCTAGAATAATCTAGAAATTTATAGGTATTCTAATTTTAGAAATTTAATTAAAGTTTTGTCTCTAGAAATAATTAAAACTATAGATATATACATAGGAAATTTTGTTAATTTTTCATGTCATTGATTATAAATAACACATTCATATTTATATTTGTTAAATAATTTAATTTTAAATGTAGGTAATTTTAATAAATTTAGGAAATAGAAGACAAGGATACACAATATATATATTTATATACTTTAATTCACAATATTTTGAAATGGAAATAAAAATAATTAACATGATAACTTTCTGGAATGTTTATAAAAGAATATCACATTGCATAATCTTTTCAAATAATTTATTATGAAAATTCAAAACATAATTTTTATTTGTAATATTTATATTTATATTTACATTTACATTTAAATAACTAGTTTTTAATAAATTTCTAAGAATTACAACTTTTATAAAACATTTACAAAATAGCATAACAATTTTTCTAATATGCTTTTAGTTAATTTCAAGGGTTTCTTTATTTTATTGTTTAATGTAAATCTAATTACATTTAGTGAAAAATTATTCATATTTAAGTGTAGAATAATCTAGAAATTTATAGGACATAAGATAAGATTTTCCAAAATATTTCAGAATGTGCAACCACTTTAAGAATTTATTAATGTTTTCAAAATGCATAAAACAAAAATTGGAAGATACATAAGTAACAAATTTAACAGATATGCATAATATTTCAAAAATGTAAAATTCAACTAAGTCATTACATATTCTAGTTTTAGAAATTTAATTGCACAAAATTTTGTCTCTAGAAATAATTAAAACTATAGATATATAGATGGGACATTTGTTAAATTTTCATGTCATTTATTATAAATAACACATTCATATTTATATTTGTAGTTAAATAATTTTATTTTTAAATGTAAGTAATTTTAATTTAAGTTTAGGAAATAGAAGGCGAAAAAAAAAAATGAAAAAAACTTTAATTCACAATTTTTTGAAATGGAAATAAAAATAATTAACATGATAACTTTATGGAATGCTTATAAAAAAATATCACATTACATAATATTTTCAAATAATTTATTATGAAAATTCAAAACATAATTTTATGTGTAATATTTACATTTACATTTAAATTTATAGTTAAATAACCATTTTTTAATAAATTTCTAAAAATTACAATTTTTTATAAAATATTTACAAAATGCCATAACAAATTTTGTAATTTACTTTTAGTGAATTTCATGGGTTTCTTTATTTTATTATTTAATGTAACTCTAATCCCATTTAATGAAAAATTATTCAAATTTTATTATTTATTTTTCTTTTAATTTAAATTTGATTTATAAATTAATTAGATTATTTTGGATGATTGAAAAAAAAAATTATAAAAAAATTAATTCCTCTAAATAACATAATAGATATTAATATTAAATATATATATTCATCATATAAAATATTAATATTAAATATATATATTCATCATATAAAATATTAATATTAAATATATATATATTCATCATATAAAATATACAATATTGTAACCATGAAACAAAAAAAATAATTAACTTACAATAAATAAATACATATTTTTAATCATTCAATTAATTATAACTCCACAAACCTATAAAAATATACAAACCCTACGCTTTTGGATTTAAAAATATAACTTTACTTTTAACAATGCATACTCTTAACAGTAAAAACATTGGTGGATTATCTGAGCATTAGTTGCCCTTATTTAACAAAGAACCTTGGCAATTTATACGGTAATCAAATTGTTGATTAATAAGTTTTGAAATTATAATTTGAGATTTCAGTTATTCGTATTCGCATGGATTGGAAAACGTGATATTACGCAGTTTTAGATGGCTCAAATTACAATTATGTCCATTACTGATTTAATCATTCTCAATAGGAATGTATGCTCTGTACGAATGTTGAAATTACAATTATGTTTATTACTGATTTAATCATTCTTAGTACAAATGTATTTATAGCAACATTTATGGAAATTCCCATGAACGAATGTATTTATAATAAGGCCCAAAAATTGCCATGAAAGTCGAGAACCATAAGTACTCAACAGTCCACAGTGGATTCTTGGGCCTTCCAAGTCATTCCGCATGGCATAGCCCTCCGCTTCGAAGAACCCTCTGGTTCCAAGAACAGCCGAAGCAGTAAAGCCATCTATTTCGGACACTGCTTGTACTTAGAACTACGCCAGCTCGCTAATCATTGTAAATCTCAGTATACTCTGGTTGTGTTATCTCCAACTAGGTTCACTGCCACTCTTCTGCTCAACGGTCTCCGGAAGCTCCCCATCGAAGAAAACTCCATAGACTCAGTCAGGGTAGCCAACGTTGTCGGGTTTGGATGAACAAATTCAGAGATATGCGAGGCAGATTCTTAGAACACAACCAATTCAGAACCTTCAGAACAAGTATTTTCCCACCGACGCAAGCCTTTCTCTGGTATTTTGCTTCTTTCATGATGAACAATACTCAAGTTTTCTCTCTCTGAATGCGCCCACGACATTCTTCACCCATCAGAATGAGGTATTGTTCTTCTTGCTCTCCCTGAATGCAGCGACGACGTTCTTCACCCATCGGAATGAGGTACTACGTTCTTCATTCATCGGAATGAGATACTGTTCTTCGGGCCATGAATAGAAGATGACAATATCTTTCCAGCGCCTGTGAGAGTTTGCAAGCTCCAGCAATAGAAGCGGAAGCAACAAACAAGATAGGGAAAAGGAGATATGCCTTATGCTTAGGAAGATATAACTGTTTTTTCAACTACCTTCATCAAACTATTTTTCCAACTATCTGCATCAAACGGCTTAACATCTTTTAATCGTCTAACATATCATCCAAAGGTAGAGAATGATGACAAGTAGGCAGCAGGGGAATTCTTTTCAAATAGAGACGCCTTAAGGCGTAATTACAAACTGTGCTAAATCATTGGTCACCTATTAACCTATTATATAATGGAACCTAGTTATTATTCTAAAAGTGCCATCCAACTCTGTAAAATTAAGATAATTCAAATTTATCGAAGAAAAAGAATTTATGTGATTTCTCAAATATCATTTCAGCTTTTAAAACTTCACATAATTATATCACCTTATGAAATTCCTTGCCTCTTTCACTCTTTCTATAAAGAAAATTGAGTTGAAAAATACTTATCAACTTTTCTTGGCTCTTTCACTCTTTCAATAAAAAAAACTGAATTAAAATTAATTTAGTTACCTTCCATAACTACCAAACTAATTATAATAATTATAATTAAAATATCATAAGAGCATTTACAAGTTATTAACCCAAACGTTATTACAAACTTTTAAAACTTTAATGATTCAACTTTTTCATATTAGAAAAGTTCATTTAGTTACCTTCAATAACTACCCACCTAATTATAACTAAAATATTATAAAAACATTTAAAAGTCATTAACCCAAACATAAATACAAACTTTTAAAATTTCAATGATTAAACCTTTTCATATTAGAAAAATTCTTCATGAGGGAATTTGGAGAAACTTTCAAAGATATTGTATTACACACTGTGCTAAATGATTGCATTGGTCACCTATTGCGTAATGGAACCTAGTTGTTATTCTAAAAGTACCATCCAACTCTCTAAATTTCAGATAATTCAGATTTATCCAAGAAAAAGTTCTTTAGCTGCCACCAAAGTTACAATTATTTATGTCATTTCTCAAATATCATTTCAACTTTTAAAACTTCACGTTAGTATATCACTTTATCGGTTCTAGATTTCTCTTTGTAAAAAATTCCAATCCATGGCTCCAAGGACATCAAATTATCATGTTGATATTAATGTGAAGGTAAACCAAAATGCAATAACTTTTCAGATTTATTTCAAATTTATTTGTGAACATATTGATATTCTTTCGCATAATCCTGGAATGGTCCTAGTTTTGATTCATCAAGATAACTAAAGCTTGATTCATAAACCTAAATAGAGCTGGATTCATAAACCTAAATAAATTCGTCATTTAGTTGATCTCTTGAACTATCATGTCCTAATTTAATTGTTTTTCTTCAAAGATGGGAAATTTTCCTATTGAATAAATCTTTATTCTATTTATTTTAATCCACAATTTTCTTTTTGTTTCTCTTCTTCTTCAACCTTTAACTACAACTTTCTTTTTTCCCTTTTCCTCTTCAACCTTCAACTACAACTTTATTTTTCTTCCTCTTGTTCTTCAACCTTCAACAAACTTCTTTAGTCTATTTATTTTGACTTCCAACTTTCTTTTTGTTTCTATTCTTCTTAAGCCTTTGACAAAATATGATGGTAAATTTTCCTATTGAATAAATATTAAGTCTGCTTATTTTAACCTACAACTTTCTTTTTGTTCCTCTTCTTCTTCAAATTTCAACAAAATTCTGTGTGAAATCGCGAAGTTGAGAAACACTTTTTGGCGGACGGTTAGAATTTGGGAGAAATTTTTAATTTCTCGTCCGAGAAAATAGTCAACTCTATTTCTCGACCGTGAGTTTTAAGCACTCTCGTCCGAGAGATTTTAAATATTTCGCCCGAAAGATTTATTGGGTTTAACTGGAGTTAAATCTCTCTCGAACTAGAGTTATGAATTTTCTCATCGGAGAGTCTTATTGACGAAAACTCTTGGGAAAACTTTCGGATGAGAGTTGAAAAAACTGTCATCCGAGAGTTTTTCAACTCTCGTCCAAGAGTTTTATTCCTATAATTAAACGCCAAAATTATTAAGTTGTTAGAATTGGTACTTTATTTTATATAAAACTCTCGGTACTTTATATAATTTTAATAGTACTTTATTAAATTTTAAAAAATGATAAAAAATAATAAAATTAAAATTTTATTTTAAATTATTTTATTATTATTAATGATAAAAAATACATGAAGATTTAATTAAATAAAATTTGTTACAATATTTTATAATATCAATATTATATAAAAAACTAAAAATATTTTATATAAAACTAGTTGATATATTAATAAAATAAAATAAAATTCTAAAACATAAATCAAAATAAAAACAACTATATATATATAATATTTTTTTTGAAATTAATGAATAAATTTAAATTTAAAAAACAATTGACTAAATGCAATGAGGTGATAAAGGAGACAATGCATAGCACCTTAATATCGTTATAAATTCTTGGAAATCTCGAGAACTTTTTGAAGTGAGATGAGCTTCTTGGAACGGGTCACTTTATCTTCCACTTCAATTTTACACGATTAACTTGAAAGGAAGTCTATTTTCCTAGGTATGGATGTAAGGGGATAAACAATATTATTTGAACATTGAGTGAGATGCCCTTCTTGGAATGGGTCCTCTTATCTTCCACTTTAGTTTCACAAGATTAAATTGAAATGAATTCTATTTTCCTAGGTATGGATGTAAGGGGATAAAGAATATTATCTGAAAAGGAAAGGAATGTTAAGTGTGACATTCCAAGCAGAAGTGTATGGGATTGGAGAATTATGTTATTGCAGAAAACTAAACCTTGACCCCTTAACCCTTGAACCATAACCCTTGACCCCTTAACCCTCAACCCCTTAAACCCTAATTCCTAACCCCTAAACCCTTAACCCCCTAAACCCTAAACCTCTAAACCCTTAACCCCTACCCCTAACTCGTTAACCCTTAACCCATTTAGGCCCTTAAACCCCAAAACCCCTAACCAATTCAACAACCTAAACCCCTAAAAACCTAACCCATTTAAGTGTGGATTCCATTTAACCCCCAAAACCCTAACCCCTAACCCCTAAAATCCTTCACTGCTAAATCCCCTAACCCCCTAAACCTCTAAAATTGTAACCCTTTCAACCCCCTAAACCCTAAACCTATAAACCCTTAACCCCTAAGCCCTTAAACCATAATTCCCAACCCATAACCCTTGACCCCTTAAACCCTGATTCCTAACCCCTAAACCCCTAACCCCTAAACCCTTAACCCCTAACCCATTTACCCCCACTAAACCTCTAAACCCCTAACCCATTTAACCCCTAAATCCTAAACCTCTAAACCCTTAACCCCTACACGTAACCCGTTAACCCCTAACTCATTTAAGCCTCTAAACCCCAAAACCCCTAACTCCTAACGACTAAAATCCTTAACTGCTAAATCCCCTAACCCCCTAAACCTCTAAACCAACCCTAACCTATTTAACCCCCTAAACCCTAAACCCCTAACCCCTTAAACCCTAATTCCCAACCCATAACCCTTGACCCCTTACACCCTATTTCCTAACCCTTAAACTCTTAACCCCTAACCACTTAAACCCTAATTCCAAACCCCTAACCAATTCAACACCCTAAACCCCTAAAAACCTAACCCATTTAAGTGTGGATTCCATTTAACCGCCAAAACCCTAACCCCCAACCATTAAAATCCTTCACTTCTAAATCCCCTAACCCCCTAAACCTCTAAACCTGTAACCCATTTAACCCCCTAAACCCTAAACCTCTAAACCCTTAACCCCTAACCCCTTAAACCCTAATCCCCAACCCATAACCATTGACCCCTTAAACCCTAATTCCTAACCCCTAAACCCTTAACCCCCTAAACCCTAAAACTTTAAACCCTTAACCCCCTAACCCATTTACCCCCATTAAACCTCTAAACCCCTAAACCCTAAACCTCTAAACCCTTAACCCATACCCCTAACCCGTTAACCCCTAACCCATTTAAGCCCCTAAACCCCAAAACCCCTAACCAATTCAACACCTTAAACCCCTAAAAAACTAATCCATTTAAGTGTGGATTCCATTTAACCCCTAAAACCCTAACCCCTAACCCCTAAAATCCTTCACTGCTAAATCCCCTACCCCCCTAAACCTCTAAACCCTTAACCCCTAACCCCTTAAACCATAATTCCCAACCCATAACCCTTGACCCCTTAAACCCTAATTCCTAACCCCTAAACCCTAAACCTCTAAACCCTTAACCCTTAACCCATTTACCCCCACTATACCTCTAAACCCCTAACCCATTTAACCCCTAAACCCTAAACCCTTACCCCTAACCCATTTAAGCCCCTAAACCCCAAAACCCCTAACCCCTTAAACCCTAATTCCCAATCCATAACCCTTGACCCCTTAAACCCTAATTCCTAACCCCTAACCCCTTAAACCCTAATTCCCAACCCCTAACCAATTCAACACCCTAAACCCCTAGAAACCTAACCCATTTAAGTGTGGATTCCATTTAACCCCCAAAACCCTAACCCCTAACCCCCTAAACCTCTAAAATTGTAACCCATTTAACCCCCTAAACCCTAAACCTCTAAACCCTTAACCCCTAACCCCTTAAACCCTAATTCCCAACCCTTAACCAATTCAACACCCTAAACCCCTAAAAACCTAACCCATTTAACCCCATTAATCCCTAACTTCTAACCCCTAAAATTCTTAATTGGTAAATCCCCTAACCCCCTAAACCTATAAACCAAACCTAACCCATTTAACCCCATAAACCCTAAACCTATAACCCCTTAAACACTAATTCCCAACCCATAACCCATTCAACCCCTTAAACACCTAAACCTCTAACCCCTTAACCCTTGACCCCTTAAGCCCTAATTCCTAACCCCTAACCCATTTAACCCCTAAACCCTAAACCTCTAAACCCTTAACCCGTACCCCTAACCTGTTAGCCCCTCACCCATTTAAGCCCTAAACCCCAAAACCCCTAACTCCTAACCCCTAAAATCCTTAACTTCTAAATCCCCTAACCCCCTAAACCTCTAAACCAACCCTAACCCATTTAACGCCCTAAACCCTAAAACCCTAACCCCTTAAACCTTAATTCCCAACCCATAACCCTTGACCCCTTAACCCTTGACCCCTTAAACCCTAATTCCTAACCCCTAACCCCTTAAACCCTAATTCCCAAGCCCTAACAAATTCAACACCCTAAACCCCTAAAAACCTAACCCATTTAAGTGTGGATTCCATTTAACCCCCAAAACCCTAACCCCTAACCCCTAAAATCCTTCACTGCTAAATTCCCTAACCCCCTAAACCTCTAAACTTGTAACCCATTTAACCCCCTAAGCCCTAAACCTTTAAACCCTTAACCCCTAACCCCTTAAACCCTAAGTCCCAACCCCTAACCAATTCAACACCCTAAACCCCTAAAAACCTAACCCATTTAACCCCATTAACCCCTAACTTCTAACCCCTAAAATCCTTAACTACTAAATCCCCTAACCCCCTAAACCTCTAAACCAACCCTAACCCATTTAACACCCTAAACCCTAAACCTATCACCCCTTAAACCCTAAATCCCAACCCATAACCCATTCAACCCCTTAAACACCTAAACCTCTAACCCCTTAACCCTTGACCCCTTAAACCCTAATTCCTAACCACTAACCCATTTAACCCCCTAAACCCTAAAATAGTATATTTATTTTGAAAATTTTCCTATTGAATAAATATTTTGTCTATTTATTTTAACCTACAACTTTCTTTTTTTTCCTCTTCTTCTTCAACCTTCAACAAACTTATTTAGTCTATTTATTTTTACCTTCAACTTTATTTTTGTTCCTTTTCTTCTTAAACCTTCAACAAAATTCTTTAGTTTATTTATTTAGACCTACAACTTTCTTTTTGTTCTTCTTCTTCTTCAACCTTCAACAAAATTTCTTTTTGTTGTTGTTGTAACTAGAATGAACCTAGTACAAGGAGCTATTTCTCCATGTATTTTTCCTAGGACCACTCTAATTGTGTGTATGAAGTAAATAGTGGAATCCTCTAGATGAAAATCACACTCAAGCATGACCTTTCATCCAAATAGCTCAATAAAATGTACTTGAACTCTTGCAGGTTGGTGAGGGATGTTGGATCTGAATCTTTGACTAAAGAATATGCTTCTTCCCAAAAATCTCACCCCTACCAATTCCAATTCAAAAAGATTGTGCTTAAGCATATACAAATAAATTATTTTCCTTTTATATAAGGAATATTGGAATGAATAATATATAAACATCAACATGATAAACACATTTAAGTAAGGGAAATCATATATTTTTATTAATGAGATACATGAGTAAAATATACCTTCAACATGAGAGTCTTCATCATCCTACTGCGTTTGTCTCTAACAATAGGTAGATATCTCTCGCCAATTCCAACTAACTCAATTTGGATCTAACTAGATCTTAATAAAACTTGATCTATCGCCTTTCCTCCATTTTCCTCTTGATAGGATCATATTATATAGGTTCATTATATCCTTCTTGAGCACGTATCTAGAAACCTATGGGCTAAGAATTTAAAAAAATTATATGATAATTGACCCCTAGCTAACTCATGGACATGTAGGTCATGATGATCTCCTTGAGAATGACAAAATCTAGAAGTTTCAACAAAGATGTCGGGTTTAAAAGGAAAACCACATCCTAAGACTTATGATTTATAATTTCAAATAGAGTTTGGACATAGTATGTGAGTGTAGGATGTAAAAGAGGAAAAAAGAGACTAAAATGTATACATCAACATGAATAAGTCAAAGATCTCTCCTAATGAATAAATGTGGGTAAGATAGGGTAAGATAGGCTATAACATATTTCCCCTAATTCATGAGGTTAGATGTGCCCTAATTCATAAGGTTAGAAGAGAAACTTATGGACAAAATGTGTTACAACAATGTAAAGTTTAAAATGGAAGAAATGAACCACAACTAATGAGATGAATTAGAGTATCCCAAATGCCAAAGTTTCAACCATGATGATATTATCCCCAAGTTAGGCATATTCATGCTTATTCATAAAGAGATATTGAACATTGTTTTCGTCTATACACCATGGATCCATGACATGAAAGACTAAGACATTGCCATGAGGAATACATAATGGATGCACGTGACAAACAAAAATGTCATAACCACTACCAAATACACTGTGTATCTATGTCACAATATAGTTTAGTAAGACTATGGAAAGAAAGAAGACAGGTTCCCTAGAGTAGCCCTCAAAGTACATAAAATGATACATAAATCCAATGAAACTTGGGAAATATTTCATATAAGAGTGAGATGTACTTAACAAAATTTCTTGTACAGAACCTCATGGTACAAATATATAACATGTGAATATATGTGTTGATGTAAGGCATCGTAGTAATAGTATGGTTACCAATCATTTAGATATACCTGTAACATATGTGAGGGGACCCACCAATCATGAAACTAGACCCCAAGGTACCTATCATAGTCCACTAAGTGGGAATACATAATTTGAATTTAAACACTCATGGGCTTGACTAATCAGGAGGTGTTATAGCATCATTTTTCACCTTCATATGATTCATGATTGCTTTTATGGCTTTGGGCACCCATTCCTACAGACTTGGACAAAATTCACTAAAAAACAGTGTTAAAATCCCCATACGCGGTTATGCCCAGACTTTTCCGCGTGTATACGCGAGTCCACATATACTTTCCCGCGTATGCCATTAAAATCATTAAAAAATATATTAAAATTCCCTATTTTCGGGTTGGGTTGATGGTTACTCTGGTAGTTCAACCACCCCAGCATGTGGCCAACTGTTTCCAACTGTTGAAACTACTTTGAGGGAGTATAAAAGCCCCTCATGTGCATGGCCTAAGGGAGAGAGAAAATATTGATATTATACTCTGTTGGTATTCCCTATCCAAGTTTGAATTCCCGTGCCTCCTGCACTTCCCAGTTCATTACAGGAAACCCTTGTTTCCTGGAGATGCTCATCTCCTTATATGTCATCTCATATGCACCAATTCGGAAGGAATCTTAGCGAGGCAAGGGTGGGACGGATCCGGACGACGGTCTGCTCGAAGATCGTGGAAGGATTCAGGTGATCTCTCCACTCGTTATTTCTGTACATGCTATTTATAATACAGAAGAGCCATCTTGTTCCCAAAATATACGTGTTAGTGTCCGCTTGCATATGTGAGAATATTATTATTTAAGCATTTATTATGGTTTATTTAATGTTTCACGTGGATTTCACTAACATTTAGAGTAGATATATGCTGTACAACCAGTTCTTCGTGCTTGTTGCTTCTTGTATTTCAGGTTAAGAAGGAAGAAGGGTTGTTGGGGGTTTGGACCCCGCAGGATCTGCTTCAACCGTAGGACCTACGGGTAACTTCCTCGATCTGCTCTATTTAGTTTTTCATGAACATGTATGGTTGTGTGAGTCCTTCTTTAGTAGCATGCCCTGCTCTGTGGAGGTTTAAACCCAACAAACCTCTAGGGTGATTTTCCCCGAAACAGAACTGGCGACTCCGCTGGGGATCACATTCTTGTGATTCCTCTGTTGGGTGGTTTCAGCTGTTTGATAGGTTTCCAACAGTTTTAAATTTTATTTCCAGTCTAGTTTACTCTTTCTTAGTCAGACTGAAGTCCTGGTTTCTTATCTAGGCTTGATTTTTTTTGTTTTTTCATTTTTACCTTTATATACGCGCTTTTTTTACACACAGTTGCGTATACACGCAAGTTTGTCTAAAGGGAGTCGCGTATATGCGTGTTTCCTTTAGCACAGTCATGTATGAACGCTTTTTGTTAAACTGTAAAGTCGCGTATACCTAGGTAGATTTTGAAATTTTGGATTTCTTGGCTTTTTAGTCCTTTCTGTCTGTGGAGACCTATTCCTGTAGTGTCTTTGTACCTTCTGGATTGTGAAGAAAGTGGTCTTTGATCTTTTCTCTCTCGTGTTGGATTGAAAACTAGTATTTTTGGCAAAGTATTGTTTCTTGTGCTAGCATTTCTGGTTTGAGTACCAAGATCTCTTTCTGGGGATTCTTGGCTGTTCTGCTTCATCAGAACAGAGAGCTCTTGCTCATTTACTCGTTCCTATCTTTTTGTCTTGCTTTGCACTTCGATTTTTGCCCATTTCTTGGTTGGTTTTATTGAGTTCAGTTGGTTAGGTCTTGTTGCAACTTTTGAAGAGTCTTTCTTGGTTCTTTGGAGTTTTTATTTACAGCAGGATTGTACTATTTTTCTAGGCTGAGTGGCTGAGTTTTCTTGTCTTCTTTTGCTCTTATTGATCTTGCTACTAGTTAGCCCTATAATATTTTGGAGCATTTTTGAAGTTTTTGCTTGGAATTCAGTGTTGTTTGGCTTGGGATTTTATAGTTTTGCTTGGTCTTTTTGAACTCTTCTTTTATAAAACTCAAAAGATCAAAAAACATTTTGTTTTGTTTGCTTTTGTTTTTGCATTTTTGTTTTCGTTTCTTTGTATCTTTTGAAGCATTGTTGAAGTTCCTTGCCTTTGGTTTTGGCTTGATTTTGGAAAGAAGTTGTTATTGATTTCTTCCTCTTGTTTTTTAAGCATTTTTGGTGTCTTCATATTAAGAGTTCTTGATTTTGGGAATTGGCTTTCTGGACAACCAAAAAGAGATAAAACTGAAGGACCTTTGGGAAAGTTCACTCTGCTTTAGGAGATTTTGCATCTTAGAATTTGCATGCTTGTAGTGATTTTCATCAGGTGCACTTAAGCATTTTAGTCATTTTCATAATTTTTGTGAGTGTGAGTTTGTTATCTGAAAAGAAAAATACAATTTTTTATCTCGTAGAACTTGTGTAGAAGTTGCTTTTCATCGAAAGACAATAACTGCATTTGCAAGTAGTTTGGTTTTTATTAATTTCTTTCTGCGTCAAAACACCATAAGTTTCATTTCCGAATCCCTTTGACTTAACATAACAGCCCATTAAAATAAGCGATATAATTTAAAATCAACTAGCAAGTTTTCTAAGTGTCATACACCAACTAGCTAGGTTGTAGGGCCTTGGATTAGGTGAGTGGAGAGATAACTCTCCAAGGCCGCTCAAACAAAACATAAAAGTTGATTAATTGAGCGAAATCCAACTCCGTTAGATGGACCAGGAAAGCTCTCCTCCAGAGAGTCAAGCGCGAGGGGAAGTGAAGGCTAAGAAGAGGGATACCCCCTCTCTAATTAGCTGAATCTGACCTCAAGACCATTCTGCTCGGCTTCTGACATGGATTGGTGCCCATAGTTGCCACTCCTAGGTTCCAGACAGGTGACTGCGGGGGGGAATACCCGTTGTACCTGAGGCAGACGTCGCATCACTTTCAACAGTACTTCTGGGGAGTGCCCTTGCGAAGCTTGGGTGCTTGAGCCGGCAAAGGCTGTCGTTAGGAGTTCGGTGTAACTGTTTCTGATACCTTCGTTAGTAGGCCTGGGCCGTAATTATCCCAGACTACTTTCGGGAGGTCCTATATTTCGCTTTCTTGTATTTTGGTGTCCGGTCCTAATCACTTGGAGCGGAAATACCTGAAGGCTGTTTTCTTGATTGTATCTCAGGGATTATTTTTTAGTGAGTGCTCTTTGCTCCTAGCTTGCCTAGCTTTTCACTTTTTTGAGTCTAATTAAAATCTATAAAAGTGGCTGATCAAGAACCTCGTCGATCGAGGAGAATCCGGGGGTTATCTTTCGAGAGTCTAGAGCCTTCTTCGAGAAGGCGTAGGAGCGATTTAGCAGGTGGTTACCACCATGTGGCATCTGATGTAGTGGAGAGAGATCCTCCACAAGGGTCTGAAGGTTTCATAGCTGATTCTGGGGTTGGTTCCAAGAGGAGCGTTCTGCTCACCTCACGAGTAATATTTCCGCAGGAAGAAGAAGTACAGGTAGAGGAAGTATCTGAACCCTCAGATTCACTTCCATCTCCTCTTCCTCCTGATTATCCATTCGTTGTTCAATACATCGGACCCGAGTCAGAGAGTCAGAGAGACCGGAAGATCCTCCTTATTATACATACCTTTCGATGGCCACGACTGGGAACGCGACTTCTGCTGTGAGTGCTGCAGGCATTCAGACTCCTGCTTCTGTTGAAGGAGGGGGCACTATTGCTATATCTTCGATTTCCTCTAGTGCTGCTGTGTTTGGCTCTGGTTTCACCCAAGCACATGCTTCTCAATCTGGTCCCTTCAGTTTTGGAATGCCCACCAGTGGGATTCCTTCTTTTTCCTTTTCCGTTGCTGTAGCTGGATCTACGCCCATGTCCTCCATGGCTAGTGGATCAGCTTCTTTTCAAGGGTTCCCCTTCGAAACTGGACACATTCCTAGTTCGAATCCTTCTTTAGGGTCCTTTCCGTTTACTTCTCAGACCCAGAGTTTCAACCCTTGGTCTGGGGGGCAAAGTTCGAATACTTTTACAGGGTGGAACCTTGTGTTCACTACAGTGGGGGAACTGGAACCCCTATCAGGGGCTTTCTTCTTCATTTAATATTTCGGGCGGGAGCACTGGTCCGGTCTTTGGTAACCCGGCGTGGGGAGGAGGTTCTTCTCCTTTTTCTATGAGTTCTTTCTGGAAACCTGGTGCCTCATCAAATCCAGGGTATTATTTTCAGAATGTTGGGAATTCATCCTATCAAGGATGGAATCCTCAAACTCCACCTCGTTTACCTTTTTTGGCAACATTAAACTTGCCAGATCTGTCAAAATTGACGAATGATCTGATTCGGTACAGTCCGGGGTGGCCTTCGGTTCCCACCAAACTTCCTTTAGACATTCCAAAGTTTGAAGGCAAGAATGGAGAAGATCCGGCTGACCATATCACTACTTTCCATTTATGGTGTTCTTCGAACTCCCTGATCGATGATTCGATTAGGTTGAGATTATTTCAACGCACCCTAACTGGAAACGCTGCCAAATGGTATATCGAGCTAACTGGGGGCAGTTTTGCTACATTTGGAGAAATGGCTGTTACATTTCTAATCCATTTCCAGTTGCCTGTCCGATATGATGTTGGGACTGAACTCTTAGCTAATTTTAAGCAGGACGACGCAACCCACATTTCTGACCATATTCAGGAATGGAGGAGAAGGAATAGGCTTATTAAAGCTCATATTCCAGGATAATTCCTTTTGGAATGGTTTCTAAAATATCTTTAGTCAGATATTTCAAAGGATGTATCCCTTTCTGGGGTATTTTCTGAGGAGCAGGCCATTTTCAGGGCCCAGTAGCTGGAACTGATCTATTCTTAGTCTGGGGTCCTCCAGAAATATTTTCCCAATGCTCCTCGCTCCAAATTAGATCTATCCAAAACTAAGCCTAGTCCGCATGGTGATGGGTTGATCGGATCGATCAATAGTGGTGAAGCCAGCCTGCTTACTCAACTGCAGCAGTTGTCTTTGCAATCTGCTCCTTCTGGTCAGGCTGTGCCTGCTGAGTCATCTCCTTCCCAGTCTTTGTCCATAAATGTTGTCCAAGCTTCTGATCCCAAATGAAATCAACAATCCGAAGGGAAGAAGAAGGGACGAAATAATAAGAAAAAGGGCAAGAACGGGAAGGGTAATGTGAATAAAACCAACGAGCATGTTGGTGAGGGTCCAAAGGAGAAAAGGAAAGTGAAGTTTCCATGAAGCTGTGTGCTGGAGACCATCTTACACACCTTTGCCCTAAAATTCAGGATGCGCAGCGTTTGTTAGCTCGACAGGGTTCTTCTAGTTCCCAGGCTGTGTTAACAAACCCTTTTCCCCAAGGGCAACAGTCAGTTGTTGGCGCGAACCAAAATCCTGGGGCTTCCTCTAGAGGCACCCAGGAAGGGAAAATTCCATCGAACATTTTCATGATGAGTGCTCACGTGGATGTCGCTACGAGATCCGGTGATTATGGCAGAGAAGAGTCTTCGAAAGCTAAGGATACCCCTGATACTACTGAGCCGCTTCACATTACGAAGCCTACTGTTGAGTCTATGCCTCGGATGCCCAAAGCATCTTCTAAGCGATCGACGATTAATCCAAATGCTAGGGCTGCCTAGAACTACTCTATTGTGGAAGATCTAGAGCAGAGTCCTTGTGCCATGTCGGCTTTAGAGGTACTCCAGTCTTGCCCGGCTTAGCGCAGTGCTGTGCTCACTGCTATTGGGGCTATTGATCCAAAAAATTCTCTTCTGATTACTTTTGATATGTCTAATTTTAAGAAGAGACTTCCTCATCACATGGCTTTTCATATTAAATCATTGTACCAGAAGTGTAACATCTTTCGGACGGTTGTTGATGAGGGTGCTTCCACATGCATGATGTCTCTCGCATGCTGGAAGACACTTGGATCTCCCAAAGCTGTTCCATCTACCACTCTTCTGACTGTGTTCGATGGTCATTCTCACAGACCCCATGGGATTGTCCCAGCTTTTCCCATCTGTGTTGGGGGCAAAAATGTCAATATAGAGGTTGAGGTAGTGGATGCAAGCTTGGACTACAACCTTCTGTTGGGGAGAAACTGGATTTATGAGATGGATGCCATTGCATCCTCATTATTTCGCATTATATGTTTCCCTCACGAAGGGAGGATCATTACAGTGGATCAACTGGACTGTCCTCCTGTAGACCCGAATGCGTCTACTGACTCATCTGTTCTTAAGTTGGATAATTCTAAGGTGCCTATTGAGAATTTAGGAGTTGGAATGTATTCTTCCTTGATGGGTACTTTTGATATTCCTCCTCCTACGGTGCATATAAATACTATTTCATCCTCCAAGGTTCCTCTTCGAAGAGAGTTCTTTAGAACTCATTATTTTTCGGACCCTTGGACCTTACCTTCCCCTACAGCCACATTAGCGGAAGGACAAGTGGGCGGAATGGCGTTTCCGATGTCTGCAGCTGAGATTTCTTATCAGTCTATTGTTGACTCTGTAGAATCCAGTCCAGCTCCTCTGTCACCGGAAGAGTTGGATGGAGATGTGGCTCCGGCTTGGACACTTAGTTCTTCTTCTGCCCAGGATTGCCTTGATACCACTCTTCCATCTGAAGAGGCCATCCTGGAGGCCATGACTGGTATAGATAGACCGTGGGATGAATTGCATCATCGGTCTTATTTTTTACCTGATTTAAGCAAAGTTAAAGCTAGTTTTCCAAGCCCTCAGTCTCCTGGTCCTGTTCGCCCAGTCCTGAACCCTTTAGCAACAACACAAGTTTATGCTGAAGGGAACATGGCTGTGATTTCACCTACTATCCCGGTGAACATTTCCAGGGATCCCAATATTATTGAGAATGTCTTCATTGGAGCTGAGTGTTCCCATGAAGAGGTTCAAATTTACATCGAGCTCTTTAAAGAGTATAGGGATGTATTCGCTTGGTCTTATGAGGAAATGCCTGGTATAGATCCATCTATTGTCCAACATGAGATCAAGACTTACGAGAACGCTAAGCCTGTGAGGCAAAAACTTCGTCCGGTTAATCCTAGGAAGGCAACAACTATCAAAGTTGAGGTGGAGAAGCTGCTAAAGGCAGGATTTATTTTCCCAGTTCCTTTGACTGAATGGGTTTCAAACCCTATTCCGGTAGATAAAAAGCAAGCAACGATTCGAGTTTGCATCGATTTCAGAGACCTAAATAAAGCATGTCCTAAAGATGATTACCCCACACCATTTATCGATCAGATCATTGACGAGTGTGCCGATAATGAGATTTTCTCCTTCATGGACGGTTTTTCTGGATATAATCAAATTTCTATCCGTCCTGAAGATCAGCATAAGACTGCCTTTATTTGTCCCTGGGGTACATTTGCATACAAGAAGATGCCTTTTGGTCTTAAAAATGCTAGGGCTACCTTTCAGTAGGCCATGTCATATGCCTTCCACGACATCAAAAGGATTATTGAGGCGTATTTGGATGATTTAGCTGCTCATTCTCGAAAGAGGATGGATCATCCTGCTCACCTCCGGCAAATATTTGAACGATGTCGTCGCTATAATATTAGGTTGAATCCGAACAAGTGCATTTTCGCGGTTACATCCGGTCGGTTATTGTGATTCATTGTGTCTAGGGAAGGGATTAGGTTAGATCCCTTCAAGGTTGAGGCAATACTTCGGTTGCCTCCCCCGTCCTCTATCCGTCAGATTCAAAGTCTACAAGGAAAGTCTAATTTTCTACGGAGATTTATCGTAAATTATGCTGAGGTTACCAAGGGATTTATGAGATTGTTGAAGAAGGGAGTTCCATTTCTTTGGGATGACTTCACTCAACGCTCATTCGATGCTTTGAAAAAAGCATTGACCTCTTCTCCTTTATTGAGTCCACCTGATTATAGCAGGGATTTCCTTTTGTATCTGGCAGCAGCAGAATCTACCATTGGTATGGTTCTGGTTCAGGAGGATGATGCTCTTGCAGAGCATGTTATTTACTATCTTAGTCGAGGATTGGTAGGACCTGAACTCCGGTACACTCCGATAGAAAAGTTAGCTTTAGCAGCAGTTCATGCTGTGCAGCGACTCTGGCATTACAATATTCTACGAAAAACTTATGTTTTGGCAGCAACCAATCCATTTCAGTTTGTCCTCAGTAGGCGAGTGATTGGGGGAAAATACAATAGATGGATTGTGATTTTGCAGGAATTTGATCTTGAGTTTATGTCTGCCAAGTCCAAGAAATCATTAGTTTTCACAGAATTGAGCTCCGAGTTGCCCTGTGGAGAAGAGATGATCTATGATGAATCCTTTCCGGATGAACATTTGTTTCTTATTTCTTCACAAGATCCTTGGTATGGAGATATCATTGTGTATCTTCAGACTGCAAAGTTTCCCTCTACTTTTTCGAAAGATGAGCGTCGTAAGTTGCGTCACTTGGCCAAGAATTATTTCATTATTGGTGATGCTTTATACCGTCGAGGGGTTGATTCAATCCTGAGACGCTGCTTGACTCTCGAAGAAGCTGAGGCCGTGCTGAATGATTCCCACGGTGGAGCTTGTGGGGGTCATTTATCTGGGCTTGCTACAACTCAAAATATTTTGCGTGCTGGGTACTTTTGGCCTTCGATTTTCAAATATTGTATGGAAGCGGTCAAAAGGTGTCATCCGTGTCAAGTCTATACTCGAAAAATGCGCGCTCATCCAACTTCGCTTTTTCCAGTCATTACTGTCGCTCCTTTTACAAAGTGGGGTATTGATTATACTTCTTGTAACCCGCCTTCAGCTAAAGGTCACAAGTACATTATCGTAGCAGTAGACTACTTTACGAAGTGGGTCGAGGCTATGCCTACTTTTGGGAATGATGGTGAGACTGCAGCTCTTTTTCTCTTCAACCAGGTTATTGCTCGTTTTGGTATTCCTAGAGAGATTGTCACTGACCATGGCAGTCATTTTCAGAATAGCATGATGGCTGAGTTGGCTCTCAAATTGGGTTTCCGGCAGGAGCATTCGTCTCCGTATTATCCTCAAGCTAATGGGAAAGTGGAAGCCGTGAATAAATCATTGAAGACAATCCTTCAAACGACAATCGATAAAGCTAGATCCAACTAGCATATTATGCTATATCCTGCACTTTGGGCATACAGGACGTCTTTTAAAACTGCAACTGGCTTTACTCCGTTTCAGCTAGTGCATGGGTTGGAATCCGTATTTCCCATTGAATGCGAGATTCCGTCTCTTAAATTAGCTGTTGAACTTCTTCCTGACACTTCTAGTCTTGAAGAACGCCTCCTTCATCTGGAACATCTCGATGAGCATCGTCGGGATGCCGCCACGATGAATGAAGCGCATAAAAACCGAGTTAAAGTTCAGTACAATAAGGCAGTCAAACCCAGGGTTTTTTCGGAAGGTGACCTTGTTTTGGTCTATGCCCAAAAAAAAGATGCCCTGGGGGCAAGAAAGTTTAAATCTATGTGGTATGGCCCCTTCATCGTTAAAAAATTCCTTAAGAAAGGAGCATATACCTTGGTTGATTTCAAAGGAAACGAGTTGTCGGAGCCCCGAAATGGGCTCTATTTGAAGAAGTATTATGCCTAGGCTTCGGCCTGGCATGTTGCTTTTTGTATATAGTAGTTTTTGATTTGTACATATCTCGTTGATTTTCGATCTTTGATGGGTTGGTGATGTTTTTGATCTGCTTTCGCAGGTTGTGTTGGATGTCATGAGTCATTTTGGTTTCGCCGATGGTGCTAGTAGACACACCCGAAACTTAGCAATTAGGTAAACCCACTTTTGATCATGAGGAATATTAATCATGAGAAATGGGAAGGATGTCATATAAGAGTGAGATATACTTAACCAAAGGTCTTGTACAAAACCTAGATAGTAAAAATATATAACATGCAAATATTTGTGTTGATGTAAGGCATGGTATTAATAGTTTGGTTACCGATAATTTAGATATACCTTTAACATATGTGAGGGGACCCACCAATGATGAATCTATATCCCAAGGTACCTAGCATATTCCACTAACTCAGAATAAATAATTTGAATTTAAACACTCATGGGCTTGACTAATCAAGACACAACTAGGTAAACCCACTTTCAATCATGAGGACTATTGATCATGAGGAATATTTCCAATGTGGTCTATAATCTCTAATGTACTATTGGTTCCTATATCCAAATAGAAATAATGAGATGAAGTTGGTAGGAGAATATATTTTGAAGGAGGGAAGTAATGTATCCCCATAAATTGACATGGAATGGACTAAGAGATCAAGTGAACATATGAATTCATGAAGTACAAATGACACAAGGATTGCTAAAACAATGTAATATTCCAAAATTTTAGCCTCCAAGCTAAATGGAATATTAGAGTTGTTTTATCACTATGTAGGTTAATAAATGGGTAAGGAGGCCCATTGACCTCTTTAGGAGGATCAATAACACTCCTAATATGAAAGGAGTAATAATAAGCAGCTAATTTGAGCACCCTTAGGTTTGAACAGAGATGGGATCACATTGATTCAGCCAAATTTGACCAAGTCAACAAAGCTATTTAGATACATTGAACTTCCTTGATGGACAACGCAGTTTTGGTGGAGGACAACTTGCATGAGCTTGATGGCACATGTGGATGGGACCCAATGTGGAGAGTTTCACTTGCTATATATGGAGAGGATGGGATCCTTTGTTATTCATGCTTTGGATTTGATCATTTGATCTTGGTCTGTTTAGACTTGGCTTCCTCTTGCTATTTAGCAGGGTTGCAGTGTGGTTTAGCACCAGGTGTTCTCAAGCGAGAATCCCACCTCTTCCCTTGAGAGGCCTCTTGGGAGAGCTTGTATTTTATTGCTCCACATCTAGGCTTGAGGCCAAGCACCATTCTTTAGTCCCAGTGTTATTTCTATAGCAGAATATTGCTAAGTTGCAGGGTGTTGCAGTGGAGGTTTGTCAACATCACTTCCAGGTCTGTTTCTCAGTAGAAGGTGCCTTCCTTCTCTTGAGAGATCAGCTAGGAATATTTTTTAGCACATTTCAGATCTTGGAAGCAGGAAAAATTATTTATCATCTCCTACAGCGTAGTCCCTTGCAGGAACTGTGTCATTTTGCATAGAGTTGATGCAACAGGGTTAAGAGCCTTATTTTTGAGTTAGTTTCCTAGGGAAAGGGCCAACCCTTCTCTCGGAAAGGTAGAGGAAGGTATTCTCATCCCTATTTTGTATTATTCAGCTATATTTCTATAATTTTGTAGTAATACTGCATTTTCTGAGCTAAATATTCAGATCTGCTCTTTTTGTACTTGTACTTTCATGAAACCCTTGTCGAGTTGGCTTTATAATGCAATAAGGAGGTCAAATCTTCATTTTCTTGGCATATTGTTTCGTAGAGTTCCAGTTCCATGTTGTTCCATAATTATACTATAGAAACCCCTATAAAATAACCTTGTTATTTGCTGCAGTCTTTTCTGCATCACTTAAGTCATGGGATTTGGCTATTTTTGAGTTGATATGTAGTCGGGAGATCTGTTTAACATATCAAAAGGGATTTATTTCTGATCCAATTTTGTATTTGAAGGCCTAACATGATAGGCTAAGGGAAACAAGCATTATTTCAGCCAGAAAAAATGCAGATATTCAGAAATAATGTTTTCAGGGTCTATTTGCTGCATTCTCCCGACTTGGGAATATGTAGAAGTTATTCTTTTGTTGTTGTTTCAATAATTTGATGACTATGTGTTTTTAACACATCATATGAGTCTATTTATCATTGAACATCCATTATTGTGTTCAGGTATTGCGGAAGCTCCAACTTAAGAATATCTTAAGATATTCTTATTGTTGTAGAGTTTCCCTATTTTGGGATATTACAAACAAAAATATCAACTAGGATTGCAAATGAGCTACTGAGGTTGAGACTTACCTTGAACATATAATGGAACAACACAAAAGTTACTTGGAATAACTGACTAATTCCTCCGATGTGATATCATGCAACAACACAAAGGCATTAATGCATGTTCCTTTGTGATTGGATGAGTAACCAACTAGAGGATTAAACAAACTCATATATATGGCATGGATCCTCGCTAAATATAAAACTCATATATGAATAAATGAAGAAAAAAGGTTCTATATTAAAGGGATACAAGGCTGGCATTACCATTTTAACTGATAGCACAAGAAAATGAGATTTCTTCCCTGTTCTCTTTTTATCACCCCTCATCGTTTAATGGTCCTGAAAGAGAATACAAGTAAGATCAATAGTATTTTTTTTTTAGTTTTAATGAACTCAAAAAATAAATAAAAGGATACTAAGTGCCTTTTAATTTTCAACAAGTGTGATAAGGACACATGAAGTTTTTCTTTGAGGAATGAGTGGTAGAAAGGGTAGCAACTAGTTTTGAGCTTAAGGAACCACACTAATCAAACTGAAGTAAAGAGGTCAGAAAAGGAAACCTCTCATCACAATAGGCCAAGAATTATGTGATGGAAACAGTAAAATTTTCATCATACATAAGTTAGACTACATGTATTAGCTATCAAAAGGAATAAAAGGAGTGGAGCCCTCTCAGGCTTAAGCCAAAAGATTATGAAGAAAAGTAGATGTGGTTCAAATTGTAATTAATGGTAGGATAAAAGGAGGGATTCAAGAGGGGGAAGATAAATATGCATTGATACCAACAATAATAAGAGGTGTTAACCTATAGTATCCATGTAGACCAAATCTCTCTCACCATGCTACTAAATTAAAAAAGAGACGGGTTAATATTGCAGCCTGATGAGGTCATACATAAGGTACAATGAATACGGCAATGATAGTAAATAAGGAAATAAAAATGGTAGGGAAAGACCTAGCCCTATGTGCCATGTTCAAGAGAGAGACACCTAGGGTTCATTGGATGTCACAAGACCTAGCCCTATGTGCCATGCTCAAGAGGGAGACACTTAGGGTTCATTGGATGTCACAATAAAAACATCACCGTATCTGGTAAGAACTACAAAGAATAACTATACCCATGGTTAAATCACATAATGGAATAAATAAAGCATGTATTAGGTAAAAATGGGACCATATATTTTTATTTTTTTATTTTTGTGATTTTTTATTTTATTTTTGGAATATAAGATGTGCTAGAAAATTTCTTGCATCACACACCAATTTTTATTTTTTATTTTTTAGAGGACCAAAATTGACCTAAATATAATCAAATTTGGTCAAGAAAAAAAATTTGTTGACTTTATGTAAAATATCCAAGGTTGACCTCTCCTATATGTCGGCTCATTTTACCAAGGCCTAGGAAAGAATCCCAACATAGGTAACCATAGACCAAGCTTTTGACTTGCTAGCTAACCCTATCAAGTCAAAGAGGGGTCTCTCCAAAAGGTCACCACAAGGACAGATGGAGGAATTAGGGTTTAAGGCTAGGTAAGAAGTGCAGAGTGGATTTGGTAATTGATTTGGTTAGGCAGATGGATGAAAGTATGGTCAAAGGGCCTAGGTCAGGGCAACTGAGGTAGCGTTGCAGAGATTCAATGGGGCAAGGTAGGCATAAGGCTTAGCACTTTTATATGATTGTGATGAGATGGTTTTTAGGACTGATGATAAGCTAGGAAGAGCATCGGAGATGTATTCTTCCTAAACTCAGGAAAATAAACAAAGTATGATAACTAACCCTAAACAGAGCATGAGCAAGCATGTGTTCTGTGTATCAACTTGAGAGATATCATACCATAGAGATGTGATTGAAACATGGAAACAATAAATTTAACATATGATACTGAATAATAATACAATGATAAACATCATACTCCAGGTACCCAAAAAATAGTTGCAACTCCACTTGTATTAATGGCCAAATCGAGTACAATAGTTCTTTGATTACAAAACTAACAACCAAATTGATTCCAACCCTTGCTAAGAGTGAAGAAACGGAATATATAGACATCAAAACAACCTTCCCTCATCCTCAGGGGTTGAATCCATGAGATGAGGAAGGAATGCACAAAAATCTAAGATGATAGCTGAAGTGTAGGATGGTCCAAGTGACTCACTCCTCATTACATTCAAACTGGTTCATCTTGGACTAAAGGATAAGCTTACCTAATGAATCTACCCCTAGGTAACTTATCCTTTAAATAATTAAATTTACCGCGATGAATTGCATTGATAGTAAAATAATTTGTTGAGGTAAAACCAAAAATTATAGTGAAAAACCAAAAAAATGAGTAAACTGGCATAAGCGCCATTTTCTTGTCATAAGGGCCCTTTTTGTGTCATAAGCTCCCTCGATGTCCAAGGCCGCTTTTGGAGGCCTTCTCGATGTCCAAATTGGGCCCAGTATAGCTTGTTGGAAAGCTCATCCTATTTTCTTTCTGAATATGCCTCCATTTTTTAAAATGGTGCTGATTTGACCCCTCAAAAATGCAATCTACCAAGACTAGTATAAGTGCAGTGCCTAGGCAAAAATACCAGCAGAAAAATGTTTTATTATGGTGGTTTTTTTCCTTTTTCACCTCCTGAAACTACAAATCAAGCTTTGCTAAGTGGGTTTTCTAGATTTATATGTCATTACGAATCTCATGGTAGTTTTATTTCTCTCAAAAAGTGCTCCAAACATAAGCATAATGCTAAGGGAGCTACGCTTATCACCATTTTTCTGATATTTTCATTTGCAGAAAAACACAGTCATGTACATCTTTGACCAAAATGTTGCAACTTGCCTAAAAGTTTGTGGAAAGGGTGCTGATGGGGTGGCTAGACTTGGAGTGAAGCCTCATAAAGTATTTCCAACCTGTCCTTCTCCTTTTGATGAGTGAGAGCTTCAATTTTGGCATTGGCTCTTTTGAGCTTGGCCAATGCAATGTTCTCCTTCCATGCCTGATGTTTGAGTTTCCTCCTCAACAAGTCATTATCCTTATTTTCCTTTGCTAGTAGCTTCTATAAGTGTTGATTGGCTCTATCAAGCCATGGCTTCTTTTTCTTACTTATCTCTATAGTAATATACTCTTTTAGGGTTAGTTGGTCAACAAGCTCAACTTCCCTTTTCCTTTATAGAGCTAGAGCTCTTTTCAACCCTCTCATTATAGGTCTTCTTCTTGGTACCTGCTCATCTATTTCATCAATGTCACCATACCTACAATAGGCCTCATCAATTTTCACTAAGGCCTTTACTGCCTCCCTTTGAGCAGTGATGTAATTCACCTCATCAATGAACTGTTTAGTCCTTAATTGTTTTTTTTCTTTCTCAAGGAAATTTATAACATATTTGGCTCTATCAAGGTTGTTTTGGAGGTATTTTATTTTTTCATCCTTAACTTTGATGGCCATTTTAATGATCTGGATATCATCATCATCACCTAGGTCAACCAACTCAAACTCATGCTTAATCTCATGGAGGTTTTCGGCATGTTTCACCTCTAACTGTGTATCTGTCTCAATCAAATTTCCTTTACCTTTGTCCACATGTTTTGTTGATGTAGAATGAATGGCACCTCCCACTATGTGGAGAAAACACATGAATGTGGCCTCTCTAGAAGGCTTTTGACAATGGCTTAACCTCAACCATACTGGCCCTCTCTGCCTCATATATCTCATTTCTGATAGGGGATTCAGTCTCAGTGTGGGATGAAGATAATGGTGGTGAAGTGAATGAAGAGGAATGATATGATGATGGTGAATGTACAATAGGATGAGATGGAGGGATGGAAGTGGAAGGTTGAGATGATGAAGGCAGATTTTGAGCATGCTGAGTAGGAGTATCTCTGAAGATATCATGGGCTATGATGGTATCCCATTCAATGTTGAGCTCATTGAGATCGTAAAGGACAATTATTTCGATAAGGTAATGATGGAAAAGACTTTTCATTTGGTGTTCATACTCCCTTTTGTCAGAAATAAAAGCCATCTTTTCAACACTCTCGAAAAGGTAGTAAGGTATATCAAGCATCCTTACCCTAGTGAAATGCATTAGGAGCCAGATGTGATAGGTATAAATCCTTGAGAATCTACCTTCAGATGTAAAGTACTTCATGATTATCTTCATCATGGGTGAAAATCTCTCTAGGAGGTAGGAAAAAGGAAACATCCTCTTTTTCTCATTCTTGTATCTAGGTTTTAAAAATGGCTTAAAGTGTTGATTTTCTAAATCACTCTTTTTGAACCACCTTTCCCCAACATTTGGGATCCCTATGGCACCTAAAATGGTGGAAGTCGAGATAGTAAAGGTGACACCAATTAGGGTAACCTAGTTGTTATGGAGTTTATATATGAAGAGCCTAGTTAACATGGAATGATGTTGAACCCTCTAAATTTTTTTCACAGAAATCATAAAAACCAACATGTTTGAATCATGTCACTGTCATTGGGAAAGCCAAAAGTTCCATAGTGCTGATAGGTTCATGTATGGTTATCCTGCCCCCTTTATGTGGCCTCCTACCCTCTGTTTCCTCTTCCTCATTATGTGATATTTTATGATCTCCTTCTGCTACCATGGTATGTTTCTGTTCAAACCCTAGGGAAATAGGTGATAGTATGGAAGGTGAATTTGGGGATAGGGTATGGGGAAAGGGAATTTTATGGGAAATAGTGTTTAGGGATAAGAGGAATGGGGAAGGGAAAATGAGCGAAAGAGTGATGGGAATTTGGATGGGGAATTGAGATTTTTGGAATTATGAGTACAAGGGAGAGAAGATAGGGTTTCAAATTCAAGAAGACACCAAATTTGATTTTAACCAACTCATACATTCAAAGTGACTTTGATGAAGAGGAGAATGATGTAAATTCACTTACATGCTTGATTGGAAGTGTGAATAATGATTTTTGAAGTATGGGGGATTTTTTTGCAACTTTTATGAGTTTCTAATCCTTTCTCGTCATACGGGTAGAGCTAAGAGGATAAGTTTAGTGCTAAGAGGATAAGCGCAGTGCAATGAGGATAAGCGCTATTCTGCTCTATTTTTCTCAAAAAATCACAAATTTTGCTCTCCTCAACTGTTTTCTGGATGAAATAAGATGGAAATGAATTTTAATTTGATGGCTAGGAGTCTTAAATACTTGAGTGGTTTTAGATTTAGATCCAAAAACCCACTTTTCGTAAGTTTTTTCTCAATTTTTGAAAGCATTTTGAATATTATTTTTCTTTCAACTTTTCTTCTTTGCAAGATGAAGTTGCTGGAGTTTAACAATTGCCACTTTGATTTAGTGGTGATATTCAGTTTGGCATGGAATTTGGAATTGAAATATTTTATGGAAGTTACTTATTACATATAAGAAGCATAAAATTACGTAAAAAATGAAATAAATAAAAAAATTGTTTTTTTTAAATAATTACATTTGAGTATGAAAATCGTACTAGAAACCATAATTAAAACTTTAAAATATCATATTTACATGTTGATAATGCTCAACAGATGATAATGAAATGTTTATTGAATCACTCTCACACCTTTTGTTGACCTTATTGATGACATGGTGCATTTTGGAACTTGAATGATGAAACCTAATGAACTAATGGGACCTTGAATGACCTGACTCCATGGTTGACTTTGACTGACATAGGTGATAGTGAAATGAGATTTTCAAAAGTGTTTAAATGCTCAACAAGACATGAAGGTGGGTAAGAAAATGTGAAATTTTGAGGGGGAGTGAGGTTTTATGACTAGGGCTACCATCAGTGAGTGAATTTTTTTCATGACCTAGTGGAATGATAAAAACAATTCTGAATGGGACCCCTAAAATGAATATGAAAAGAGTATTTTGATCACAAATGGTAGAATAAAAATTATTACACTAACATTGCCCTTATTGGGGATGGAAGCTCCTTGGAGGTGTCAATAATGCCATAGACCAAGTGCCTAACCATGTGGGCCAATACGGTCAAAAATCAAACTGAAAAACATGACTAAATGCTGAAAACTCAAATGATGCAAGTTGACTTTGAAACTATCTAAAAATAAAAAATCTTACTAAACTTATTGATGACAGCATATCACTGAGACTTGAGGGCTTCAAATCTTCATGACAACCACCTGCCTGCCAAAGACATATGTACAACCATGTGAAATTATCTTTCTAGTGTAACCAATCCAGAAGATGGCTATTTACTAAAATGTTTCTCTCATTTTCCTCGAGCAGGAAGAAAAAACAAAAAATAGGCCATTTCAAGTGTGTACTGAACATGTGCTTCTATTTTATGAAAACATGAAAATACATCTTCCCTGCTAACTGTAGCAGATAAGTAAAAGGATATTCAAAGTATGAAATATTACCTTGTCTTGAGATTCAGAAAAAACACAAGCACACTCTTCACTTTGATCTGAAATAATACTTGGTTGTTGATCCATAGGAGAGCATAGGGAAGTATGAATTTCTACTATTTGAGTGTTGGCTACAAATCCCTGAAGCACGGGAAAATATGACTCTATCACTCGCACGTTTGTTGGGTGCAGGAATTTCACTTAAGCAAACTACTCAACATTTAATTGTCAACCTGGGGGATTCGTAAACTTAGAGACGAAGCACAGGCAATGCCAGAGATGGTATCAATTTTCCTGATAGAAATTCCTACTTTAAAGAAAATCTTGCAAAGAAGATAACTGAATCATCAGAGTGATCTAAGGATGGAACAAGAAGAAATGTAATTTCAAAAGAGATTCAGAAAAAAAAGAAGGAAATCACTCTAGCTGGATATTGATCATCTACTGAGAATGTGTTTTCTTGAGCAAAGACACCTTGGCAGTCTTCAATAGATGGGCCCCTTCGAACCTGCTCATGTAAAGATATCCTTTCCACAAGAATCGATCTTGCAGTAGTGCAGTCTTCTTGCACTAGTGCAGGAACAACGATTTATGCAGAAGGTGTAAAGTAATGTCCGTACTAAAAATGATTTTCTTCATGCAAGGGCCCTGAACTTTCTCAAGCCTAGAGCACTCAGATCTAGTGCCAATAAATTGGTTCTTATACCTGAATAGAGCTTCTTACACTTTAACTTTTAATTCTTGAAATCAATGCTTAATTACCTCAAGTGTTATAAAACCAAATTACATATCAAAAAGATAAATGTCTGCAGAAATAAAGAAACAATATGTTATAAAGTGTTTAATGAAAGAAAGAAAATTTTTGAAAGTAAATTAGAAAGCTTGCTGAAGTGAATAGCACACCAATGTGCACTGGTGCAGGTGACTTCTCCTGCTTGAACCAGGCAGAGAAAACAAACCAAACGTGCAGAAAGTAAATAGCACACCAACATGCACTGATGTAGGAACGAACCAGGTAGAGGAAATAAACCAAATCATGCAGAAAGTGAATAACACACCAATGTGCACTGGGGCAGGTAACTCCTCCTGCTCGAACCACGCAAGGAAAATAAATCAACCGTGTAGAAAGTAACTTTAACTACTTCATGCAGCAGATCTGCTTTCAGCCAAACAAAAATTCAAATGCTGTAAATTAAATCACACGTGGTAGTTTAAAAAACATAAATTACAAGAATAGAAAGGAGGGAGAACGTGCTGGGTTGGTTGGGCCCTAGCCAACCAGCACGTTTCCCTTTCAAACGGAAACGTTACTCAGTATCGAATCAATGCATCAACTGTTTAAACATAAAAAATGATAAAATTTATGAAGCATAAGGCAGAGCTCTTCTTATTATATCCTCAAAGAAAACACATGTGTGATTACAATCCAGCCGAGATTTGGGTGATACCAGCAAAACAAAGCTACATCAACAATGCTATAGCATCACTCCTGTATTGTCCGTTTGTCCCCTTTTACGTACATCCTTTCCCCTTTTGTAATCTTTCGTAATGATTAAAACAAGCTATTCCTTTGTAAGGAATATGGGGATTGAATCCTAACAATTTCTAATTGCATCGTATGACAGTACAATTGTTCCCCTATTAAAAGAATTGAGATTTAATACGAATTTTCCAATTCTGGGATTTTTTCTAGAATTCTGGAAAATCTGGTAATTTTAACAAACTTCCTTTAGAGCCCCCTTTGTATCTCCTCAACCATTGCGTATTTTGGGAAACCGTTTTGAGCTTAGTCTGTTTTCTATACTGGGATAAAAACCCACGTCCCGAAATTTCTTTATTTGCCTTCATATGCAAAAAAACAAAGGCGGAAGTTGGCTGTTTGGAACTTGCTCACTGTGTTTTCAGAATTCTGGAAAAAACAGTCTCTTTTTTTATAAAAGTGCTTCAAAGACCTTATCGTAACTTTTGGAATACTTTGAATCTCATGAAACGGTTTCGGTTATGAGTAATTGGTTATATTTGGAAAAAACCCATTTTCTCAGATTTCCATAATTCACCTCCATTTGCATAAAAACCGAGGTCAAACTTGGCCATTTAGAAATTATGCAGATTTTTAGCATACTTAGTGATTTTCAATGCTGGTGCAGGAATGTGTTCTAGTACTAGTGCAAGAATGTGTGGTGCAGGAGCTTCGCCTCTATCAAAATAGCTATATAACCAACTTTGTAAACCTACAAACACACAAACTATTATTAAATATGCTTTTAATGTTTAAATCTCATTAAAACAAAGGAATAGCAAATACTTATTATTTCCGAGAATATACAAAACTATGACAATGAATATTTCAAGCTAAACAAAAGCATGATTGATTTCGAGGAAAAGGTGATATAAAACAAGGCAAAACATAGGTCTAGCATCCCCCATGCTGACCTTCTTGCATGTCCTCATGCAAGGAAGTCAATTGTTGCATTGTTGCTCCCTTGCCAAAAGCAAGATTAAAAACATTTATGGGCATTCGTAATGATATTTCTTGCAATCCTATGTGATCACATTTCCTACGCTAGATAAAGATTGTTTCAAGAATGAAGTGTTTGTTGGACTCTTTGATTATTTATACTAATTCCAAGAAAATTTATCACAAAAAAAATACCAAATTTCAAGGATGGTGCATGCTTGAGAAAAATAAACAACTTTTAAAATTTTCAAAAATAATATCTCGGAGGCATCCATGATCAAAAGCTTCACTTTAACATCCTCATTATAAACATGAGTGACATGATTTAAACGATATGGTGTTACAGGTAGACATAGTAATACCTTCCCATAATGATTATTTTATCATCATCCATGTATATTTAAAGCTTCTGTTCTCTGGGCATAGTGAAGTACCAGCACTAAGGGTCCTCACGTCCATAAAAAATCATTTAAAAAAGATAGAACTCCAAGGCGTAGCAACGGAAGGATTTTAAAACCATTCTCGAAGAGATTGGTAGTAATTTTAGGGAAAGAAAAATCAACCGAGTAAATTATAGTGTAGAGCCAACTTTAATACCATAGGCATGGCCCTGCTTCTAGCAGACGTCTATAGCCTCGATATGGATAGCTTTTAACCTTACGAAATGATTTTGTCCCACCTATTAGATATATATTTAGAGTTATTTATGAGCATTTACTTTTTCTCCTTTTATAAGTTAATTGAAGGATGTTGTCCTAGCTTGGTAACCAGCTAACGACAACGCCATTCATGAGAACTAACAAGAATGAATGAGCCAGCTCGCGATGAGACCTCTCATATTCCAGTTTTCCAACTGAAATCCATTACCCTGGCTTGCTGACTAGTGCGGTAATGTCATCTTCCTTAGGACCCATGATCATAGTAGGTCGGCTCGCAATGAGACCTCCTATCCTTCAATTAATTCGTTTATGTTTTTAAAAAACTCCAATTGTGATTAACCCCAGATGGATTACTTAATAGGTGGGGAAGAAAATCTACTCCTTAAGAGTGTAGGATGGCATGAAAATTTTATTCTTTACTGGTTGGTCATGCTACCCTAAGAACTTATTAAAAAAACATCTGAGATAATGACCAAAAAGATTCCTTGAGTTTATCATGCTAGGGTTCTTTAAGAAATCTTATTATATTTTTGTAGGCGTGGTTCACCATAGGAGGTTTTTTCACTGGTCCCTTCGAAGAGGAATTTGAAAATATTTTCTGGATGGTAGTTTGTTAGAATAAGAGAAAAGTATTACAAGTAACTTATAACAATAAATATCAATCAAAGTCACTTTAAAAATATGAAGCGTTAAGTGTAAAGAACTTTTGACAAGTTTTACCATGTAATAAAAAATTTCAAAAGTTGTGCTTTTATGGAATCACAAGTTCAAGAGTGTTGTTATTCATCTTTATTCATTACCCTACCCTATTTTTAAAAATAGAAATATCAGCTTTAAGTGTAGGCATACTTCCAATGAAGCCATGTGCGGATCAAGTGAAAATATATTCATGCTCAAATTTATCATACAAACTTGAAAGTGTACAAGAGCATGAAAAAGCAACCAATTTACTTGACATGACAACAAGAGTTTTAAAAGAGAATAATACTCCCTCACTTGAGTCATTGTTCGGAACCAATGTTCGATATGATCATGGTATTCTTGGTCCATTTCTTGATTTGGCCCATGCTGCTCATACTCTTCTTCCATGTCATGTTGATTATTCTTTGTAGGGTGAGTAGTCTCTTGATTAAATTCTGGATCTACTGATAGACATGTCAAGAACTCCTCGATCTCATGTTCCAGTGGATATTCTCCATCGATTATAGTGAATTATTCATTTATCTCCTTAGATGACTGGTCAGGGAAATCAAAAGAGACTTCCAAATCCTCTTGTGGTGGTGGAGAAATGGACAAGCTCTTGAATATTGTCAAAAAGTTCTCTTGGTGAGAGGTAGAGGTCCAAATCCCAGCAGCTACTAGGGCTTGTGAGAGGTCCTTCATATTTATCATCTTCAAGTCCATCTGGTTTATTGATAGTCCCTGTCTCCACATACATAATAATAATAGGGGTTCTTTCAACACCTCAAAAATGATATAACATTAAAGATTAGGATCTGAAGATAATTGATTTTAAAAGTTATTGGCTGAAATAAAGCTCACCACACTTGCAGAAAAAACAAAAAGATAAAGGAAAAATTACCCTTATTACATCAACAGAAAATTCTTACCAAATCAAATCGCCTCCTCTACAATGGCGCCAAAATGTTGGGTGCAGGAATTGCACTTAAGCAAACTACTCAACATTTAATTGTCAACCCGGGGGATTTGTAAACTTAGAGACGAAGCACAAGCAATGCCAGAGATGGTATGAATTTTCCTGATAGAAATTCCTACTTTAATGAAAAGCTTGCAGAGAAGATAACTAAATCATCAAAGTAATAATCTAAGGCTGGAATAAGAAGAAATGTACTTAAAAAAGAGATTCAGAAATAAAAAAGAAGGCAATCACTCTAGCTGGATATTGATCATCTACTGAGAATGTGTTTTCTTTAGCAAAGACACCTTGGCAGTCTTCAACGGATGGGCCCCTTCTAACCTACTCATGTAAATTTATCCTTTCCACAAGAATCAATCTTGCAGTAGTGCAGTCTTCTTGCACTAGTGCAGGAGCAGAGATTTATGCAGAAGGTGTAAAGTAATGTCCGTACTAAAAATGCTTTTCTTCGTGCAAGGGACCTAAACTTTCTCAAGCCCACAACACTCAGATCTAGTACCAAGAAATTGGTTCTTGTACCTAATCAGAGCTTCTTACACTTTAACTTTTAATTCTTGAAATCAATGTTTAATTTTTGCAAGTGTTATAAAACTAGATTGCATATCAAAAAGATAAATCTCTGCAGAAATAAAGAAGCAATCTGTTATAAAGTTTTTAATGAAAGCAAGAAATTTTTTGAAAGTAAATTAGAAAGGCTTGCTGAAGTGAATAGCACACCATCGTGCACTGGTGCAGGTTACTTCTCCTACTCGAACCAGGCAGAGAAAACAAATCAAACGTATAGAAAGTAAATAGCACACCAACATGCACTGGTGAAGGAACGAACCTGGCAGAGGAAATAAACCAAATCATGCAGAAAGTGAATAGCACACCAACGTGCACTGGGGCAGGTAACTCCTCCTTCTCGAACCAGGCAAGGAAAATAAATCAACCATGCAGAAAGTAACTTTAACTACTTCACGCAACAGATCTGCTTTCACTCAAAAAGAAATTCAAATGCTGTAAATTAAATCACACTTGGCAGTTTAAAAAACATAAATTACAAGAACAGAAAGGAGGGAGAACATGCTGGGTTCGTTGGGCCCTAGCTAACCAGCACATTTCCCTTTCAAACGAAAACGCTACTCAGTATCGAATCAACGCATCAACTGTTTAAACATAAAAAATGATAAAATTTATGAAGCACAAGGCGGAGCTCTTCTTATTAAATCCTCAAAGCAAACACATGTGTGATTACAATCCAGCCCAGATTTTGGCAATACCAGCAAAACAAAGCTACAACAGCAATGTTTTAGCTTCACACCTCTACTGTCCGTTTGTCTCCTTTTTCATACATCCTTTCCCCTTTTATAATCTTTCGTAATGATTAAAACAAGCTATTCCTTTGCAAGGAATACGGGGATTGAATCTTAACAATTTCTAATTGCATCGTATGATAGTACAATCGTTCCCCTATTAAAATAATTGAGATTTGATACGAATTTTCCAATTCTGGGATTTTTTCTAGAATTCTGGAAAATCTGGTAATTTTAACAAACTGCCTGCAGAGCCCCCTTCATATCTCCTCAACCATTGCACATTTTGGGAAACTATTTTGAGCTTAGTCAATTTTCTATACTAGGATAAAAACCCATGTCGCGGAATTTCTTTATTTACCTTCATATGCACAAAAATCGAGGTGGAAATTGGCTTTCTGGAACTTGCTAACTGTGTTTTCAGAATTCTGGAAAAAACTCTCTTTTTTATAAAAGTGCTTCAAAGACCTGTTCGTAACTTTTGGAATACTTTTAATCTTAGGAAACGGTTTCGGTTATGGGTAATTAGTTATATTTTTGAAAAACCCATTTGCTCGGATTTCCATAATTCACCTCCATTTGCATAAAAACCGAGGTCAAACTTGGCCATTTAGAAATTATGTGGATTTTCAGCAGACTTGGTGATATTCGATGCTGGTGCAGGAATGTATTCTGGTACTAGTGCAAGAACGTGTGGTGCAAGAACTTTGCCTCTATCAAAATAGGTATATAACCAACTTTGTAAACCTGCAAACACACAAACTATTATTAAATATGCCTTTAATGTTTAAATCTCATTAAAACAAAGGAATAACAAATACTTACTTATTATTTCCGAGAATGCACAAAACTATGACAATGACTTATTCAAGCTAAACAAAAGCATTAGTGATTTCGAGTAAAAGGTGATATAAAACAAGGCAAAACAGAGGCCCAACAACGTTGTCTCTCTTAGGCTCATACTAAAATTCATATTCTAAATCATATTTGAACAGAAAACATTCTTCAATATTATTAAACATGATAGCCCTATCTTCTTCATGAAAGAAAACAATATCTGTTAGCTGATCTCCTTGTAGAAAATCATCATCACAAATTGGTTTACTCACAACAACTTCTGGTATGGCTTTATCAGTCTAATGATTATCATCATTCAAACCCTGACTTTCATTTTCAATAATGGAAGATGCTTCACTCATTTTTCAGCAACTTATCTATTTCATCTTTAGACAAAGGATAAAACTGAATTTTAAAGCAATCTATATTGATTTGTTGATTTTATTTTCAGGATCCAGAATTGGCACTTCTCTTTCTTGGTCCCAGTCTGTCTCATATAACGAGGGAGCTACTGATTCTTTTTGGTGATGAAAAGGGTTCTCATGCAAAGGCTCAAGGATATCTTCATCCAAGGAAGAAAATGTTGATTCTTGTTGGGAAATAAAATCGTGAAGGGATTCTATTGTCTCATCATCTAGATACTCTTCGTCCCCATACAAATTTTCAAGAAGCTCAATGAAATTATTAGAGAATTCACAACAACTATCAATAATCAACAAGGAAGAATTAGAGCTTTGATAATGTTTAAAGAAAAATGAATAAAATTTCTTTAGAGAATATAAACTAGCATATGGTAGACTCTCATACCATGATCTCACTTTTTCCTCCAAGATAGCCATAAAGATATTCATTAAACAATTTTCAGGAAACCTAATCTTGAGTCTATGGATATGCAAATGAAATTTGACCAAATGAAAACTAGCATCTTCACCATCTTAACCCTTAAACTTTAAAAATCTTGATTTCCAATATATACGAGGAATACGGTTTGGAAAACCAGGAATACGAGCTTGATTCATAGGATCATACCTTCAACCAATCAAATCCATTTTTACAATAATGATGTCACCAAGAATATCTTCAAGATACCGGTTCTTGAAGACTGGAGTCACCATGAGAATTCTGAACCTTGGGATTCTTCGACACTAGAGTTTCCAGGTGAATTATGCACAACCTTATTGTGCCTAATTGTTGTTCACCATGAACAATCAGATCTGATATTTTTCGTTCGTTCCGAGGGAAGATTTTTCTTTTCGCCTCCCTGACAACGACGTCCTAATGTTATCACTCTGCCATATTCCCAAGGCTAAGGAAGGAATCCCAACAGAGGTAACCACTGAACAAGATTTTGACTTGATAGCTAGCCCTATAAAGTCATAGAGTGATCTCTCCAAAAGGTCACAGCTAGGAGGGTTGGAGGAATTAGGGTTTTAGGCTAGGTAAGAAGTGTAGAGCGGTTTTGGTAATTGATTTGGCTAGTCATATGGATGAAAGTATGGTCAAGGGGGATAGGCCAGGGAAAATGAGGTGGGGTTACAGAGATTCAACAGGGACAGGTAGGCATAAGTCTTAGCACTTTTAGATGATTGTGACGAGATGGTTTTAGAACTGATGAGAAGCTAGGAAGAGCATGGGAGATGTATTCTTTCTAAACAGAGGCAAATGAAAAAATTATGATAACTAACCCTAAATAGAGCATGAAAAAAATGTGTTCTACCTATCAACTTGAGAGATATCATACCATAGAGATGTGATTGAAACATGGAAACAATGCATTTAACATATGATACTGAAGAAGAAAACAATGATAAAAATCATACCACAAGTATCCCGAAAAATAACTACAAATCCACTTGTATTAATGGCCAAACTGAGTACTTAACATATGATATTGAAGAAGAAAACAATGATAAACATCATACCGCAAGTATCCCGAAAAATAGCTACAACTCCACTTGTATTAATTGCCAAATTAAGTACAATAGTTCCTTGATTACAAAAATAACAACCAAACTAATTCCAACCCTTGCTAAGAGTGAATAAATGGAATATATAGACATCAAAAAAACCTTCAATAATCTTCAGGGGTTGAATCCATGAGGTGAGGAAGGAATCCACAAAAATCTAAACTGATATCTGAAGTGTAGGATGGTCCAAGTGACTCACTCATTACATTCAAAATGATTCATCTTTGACTAAAGGATAATTTTTCCCAATGAATATACCCTTAGGTAACTTATGATTTACATAATTACATTTAAGATGATGAATTACATTGATATTAAAATCATTCTTGAGGTAAAACCAAAAATTATAGTGAAAAAAAAAATGAGTAAACTGGCATAAGCGACATTTTCCTGTCATAAGCGCCCTCCATTGTCGAGGTCACTTTTGGAAGCCTTACCGGTGTCCAAATTGGGGCCAAGATAGCATTTTAAATATTATCCTTTCCTCTTTTTGAATATGCCTCCAATTCTAAAAATGGTGTTGAATTGACCCCTAAGAAATGCAATCTTCCAAGACTGCTATAAGCACAACACCTAGGCAAAAACAAGGACAGAAGCATGTTTTTTATGGTGGTTTTTTTCCTTTTTCACCTCTTGAAAATGAAAATCAAGCTTGGAAAAGTGGTTTTTATAGATGTATATATAATTATAAATCTCATGGTGGTTTTATTTCTCTGAAAAAAGTGCCCCAAACATAAGCACAACACCAAGGGCCCTGCGCGTATGACCACTTTTATGATATTTTCATTTGCAGAAAAACACAGTCATGTAAAACTTTGAAAAAAAATTTGCAACTTGCCTCAAAATTTGTGGAAATGGTGCTTATGAGGTGCTAGGCTTGGAGTGAAGCCTTAGGAAGTATTTACAACCTGTCCTCCTCCTTTTGGTGAGTGAGAGCTTCAATTTTGGCACTGGATCTTTTGAGCTTGGCCAATGCAATTTTGTCCTTCTGTGCATGATGTTTGACTTTCCTCCTCAACAAGTCATTATCCTTATTTTCCTTTTCTAGTAGCTTCGATAAGTGTTGATTGTGTCTATCAAGCCATGGCTGCATATTCTTATTTACCTCTATAGTGAGATGGTCATTTAGGGTTAGTTGATCAGCAAGCTCAACTTCCCTTTGCCTTTCTAGAGCTAGAGCTCTTTTTAGCCCGCTGGTTCTAGGTCTTCTTCTTGGTACCTACTCATCTGTTTCATGAATATCACCATGCCTACCATAGGCCTCATTAAGTTTCACTTTGGCCTTTACTACCTCACTTTGAGCAGTGATGTAATTCACCTCATCAATGAGTTGTTTCGTCTTTAATTGTTTGTTTTCTTGCTCAAGGAAATTTATAACATATTTGGCTCTGTCAAGGTTGGTTTGGAGGTCTCTGATTTTTTCACCCTTACCTTTGATGGCCATTTTAATTACCTGGTTTTCATCATCATCGCCTAGGTCAACCAACTCAAACTCATGCTCAGTCTCATGGAGGTTTTCATCATGTTTCGCCTCTAGCTGAGTTTATGTCTTAATCAACTTTATTTTACCTTCGTCCCCCTGTTTTGCTGATGTAGAAGACATGGCCCCTCCCACTATGTGTGGATCAAACACATGCCCGTGGCCTTTCTGGGAGGTTTTTTACAATGGCTCAACCTCAACCATACTAGCCCTCTCTCCCTCATATATCTTATTTCTGATAGGGGATTCAGTCTCAATATTTTTTCTGATAGGGGATTCAGTCTCAGTGTAGGATGAAGATAATGATGGTGAAGTGGATGAAGAGGACTGATATGATGATGGTGAATGTACAGTAGGCTGATATGGAGGGACTAAAGTGGATGGTTGAGATAATGAAGTCATATTTTGAGCATGTTGAGTAGGAGGATCTCTGAAGATATCATTGGCTATGAAGGTATCCCATGTAATTTTGAGCTCATTGAGATGGTAAAGGACAATCATTTTGATAAGGGAATGATGGAAAATATTTTTCATTTGGTGTTCATACTCCTTTTCCTGAGCAATAAAAGCCATCTTTTCAACACTCTGGAAAATGTAGTAGGGTATATTAAGAATCCTTACCCTAGTGAAATACATTAGGAGCCAAATGTGATAGGTATACAGTGTTGAGAATCTACCTTCACATGTAAAGTACTTCATGATTATCTTCATCATGGGTGCAAATATGTCAAGGAGGTAGGAAAAAGGAAACATCCTCTTTTTCTCATTATTGTATCTAGGTTTTAAAAAGGGCTCAAAGTGCTGATTTTCCAAATCACTATTTTTGAACCACCTTTCCCCAACATTTGGGATCCCCGTGGGAGCTGAAATGATGGAAGTTGAGACAGTAAAGGTGATACCAGCTAGGGTAACCTAGTTGTTATGGAGTTTAGATATGAAGAGGCTAGTTAACATGGAATGATGCTGAACCCTATGAATTTGTTCACAGAAATCATAAGAACCAACATGTTTTAAGCATGTCACTATCATTGGAGAATCCAAAAGTTCCCTAATACTGATAGGTTCATGTATGATTATCCTTCCCCCTTTATGTGGCCTCGTAGCCTCTATTTCCTCTTCCTCACTTTGTGATATGTTATGTTCTCCTTATGGTGCCATGGTGTGTTTGTGTTCAAACCCTAGGGAAGGAGGTGATAGTGTGGAAGGTGAATTTGGGAATAGGATATGGGGAAAGGGAATTTTATGGGAAATAGTGTTTATGGATATGAGGAATGGGGAAGGGAAAAGGAGTGAAAGAGTGATGGGAATTGGGATGGGGAATTGGGAGTTTGGGAATTATGAGTACAAGGGAGAAAAACTAGGGTTTCACATTCAAGAAGACACCGAATTTTCTTTTAACCAACTCACACATTCAAAATGACCTTGATGAAGAAGAGAATGATGTAAAAGTCACTTACTTTCTTGATTGGAAGTGTGAAGAATGATTACAGAAGTATGGGGGAGATTTTTTGCAACTTTGATGAGTTTTTGATCCTTTCTGGTCATACGCACAACGCTAAGAGGATAAGTGCAACACTAATAGGATAAGCGTAACACTAAGAGGATAAGCAGAGCACTAAGAGGATAAGTGCCCTTATGCTATGTTTTTCTCATTTTTGCTCAGAAAATCGTAAATTTTTCTCTCCTCAGTTGTTTTCTCGATGAAATAAGAGGTAAATGAATTTGAATTTGATGTCTAGCAATCTTAAATACTTAAGTGATTTTAGATTTAGATCCAAAAACCCACTTTTGATATGTTTTTTCTCACTTTTTGAATGCATGCTGAATATGCTTTTTCTTTGACTTTTTCTTCTTTGAAGGATGAAGTTGTCGGAGTTTGACACGTGTCACATTGACTTAGTGGTGATATTCAATTTTGCATGGAAGTTGTAGTTGACAGCTTTTAGGGAAGTTACTTATTACATATAAGAAGCATAAAATTACATAAAAATGAAATAAATAAAAACTATACTTTTTTTAAAATAATTACATTTGACTATGAAAATCATACTAGAAACCATAATTACAACTTTAAAATATCATATTTACATGTTTATAATGCTCTGAAAATGATAATGAAATGTTTATTGAATCACTCTCACACATTTTTCTGACCTTATTGAGATGACATGGTGCATTTTGGACCTTGAACAATGAAACCTAATGACCTAATGGGATCTTGAATGACTTGAATCCATGGTTGACTTTGATTGACATAAGACATAGTGAAATGTGCATTTAAAAAGTGTTTTAATGCTCAACAAGACATGAAGGTGGGTCAAAAAATGTGAAATTTTGAGGGAGAGTGAGGTTTTATGACTAGGGCTACCATCAGTGAGTGAATTTTTTGCATGACCTAGTGGAATGATAAAAACATTTCTGAGTGGAACCCCTAAAATGAATATGAAAAGAGTATTTTGATCACTGATGGCCGAATGAAAATTATGACACTAACAAGATGCATCCATGAATTTTCCTAATTTTAGAGGCATTAGCAATGAGGACATTGATTACTTCTGGTTTATAACTGAGGTCATATGGCAGGCTCAGCAAGTAAACAATATTGATATCAGAAAAGCACATCTGACTACTACATTTCAAGATCACACATTATACTAGTACATTAGGTATGCACAAGAAAACCCTAATGCTACTTTGGAAGCAATTAAATCATCCCTAAAACAACAGTTTAAGAAACCTAAGTCATATGCGCAGTTGGTGACAAAGATGAAGGATATTCGTGAAGATCCTAATGAATCTGTATGGGAGGCTATCAAATATTGAAGCACACCATCAGAGATGGTGGATTTTTTATTGATGATACTCAACATAAAGAATAGTTCATTTCTATGTTTCTCCCACATCTGCGCCAACCATTAGGTCAGCAAAATATTTCTACACAAGATAAGGCTGTCGAAGTTCCAATGAAACTAGAAGCTACCCCAACACCTATTGCGTTGGGAACTCAATAGATTTAGAGTGAGATGGAAGCTATGCATCAAGAAATTCAAATTCTACGCCAAGACACAGGCAAGGAGGTCTATGCAGAGGTCTGGTGTATAAAGTGCAAAGCTTATAGGCATTAGAAAGACCAGTGTCATGTTTTTAAAAATTATCTGAATGCTGGAAGTACTAGCCCATTGAAGAGACCTATATGGTGTAATATATGTCATATTTCTAGAATACATGATACAAATTCATGCCCAAGGGTTGGAAAATATCAATCTGATCTAAAATAACCATTTTGAAAGTTTTGTTCATCATCAGGGCATGATGAGCAGCATTGTCGGACCTACGATATGATGTTCGCTAAAGCTACAATCTATAGAATGCAAGTTGATCCTACATCATGAGAATCCCCTTCTGGGCGTAGAGGATTCCAAGGCAGAGGAAGAGGCTGGGGAGGTGGATCAACTGGTCGAGGAAGAGGACAAGTGATTTTCTATAACTGTGGTGATGCTGGTCATTATGCACACGATTATCTGAATCCAACATGACAATCCTGCAGGTACTATAGAGAATTTGATCATGTTATAGAATATTGTCTTGTCTTGATTACTAAAATGCAGGAAAAGAATACCCCAATGCAGAATATTCAGATGGTTCATGCTCAGAATGGAGAGGAAGATACTTGTGTGAATGTAGTTACCAGGAGTGGTGTAGCTACCAATGAAGATAAAGGGAAGCAACCTGCCTCTGATGTATGGATCCGAAAAGCACCTGAAACTAAAAGGGCCTTAATCTTCAACATGCAAAAGAAATGTTTATTGAGGCAAGGAAAGAATTCACAAAAGGAGATACTTCACCAAGTGGTAGAACACTGAAGGGAGCAGGAGGAGAAGAATATATTAAGCCATTTTACAAGCATGCATAAAGTTGTTGCGCAACAAAAAGGGTGTTCAAAATTTGCAAGCATTGATAGACATTTGCACAGAAAGGGAACCGCCTATGGTAGAACATCGTGCAGTCAAAAAAATCTATAAGAATAAGAAGAGAATGGGTAGAAAGATGAAGTTGACTGTGCAGATTGATGCTTATGAAATGGACCAAGTCATTCTACATTTGGGATTAGATGGTAATGTTCTACCTAAACACACCTCGCAATGTATGGGAGAACCGAAGCTGGAATGGTCCACCATCCAACTGTGCATGGCTAACCACTAGAAGACCATTCCCTTGGGGAGATTGTCAAAAGTTGTGGTCAATATAGAAGGAGTTAAGGTGTTGGCATATTTTCAAGTCATACAGATTGTAGATGATATTGACCCCTATCCTGCACTACTAGGATAGGATTGGGCCATTGACATGGATGGTGTTATCAGCTTGAAGAAAATATGGATGGAATTTGAGAAAAATGGAGTTAGGGTCATCATTCCTCTAGATCCTACAAAAGGTCAAAGGTATACTAAACCACTGAGCGTTGAGGACGATATTTATCAAATCTATAAGCTAACTTTGTGCAAGGAAGACTAGATTAATCTAAGAGGAGATGGGAATCTTAAAAGGGATAAGAATTGTTCTTGCTTTTGAGTCTCTCATGAAGAACTATAGAATTGGCAGAATCGACTGCATGAGGTGTCTGCACTGCACTATAACTATGTGACCCATGCTATGCATTGCATAGCATATGAGGTATGTGATTTCCCATATTATGATGGCTTGAATGATGTAAACACATTCCTTAGAGAACTGGAAAGGACTATGCCGGTCGCACAAAGGTTCCATGCTTTGGATCTTGGCTTGCGAGATGGTGGGAAACACATAAGGAGAATATGGGATATGGTAGGAATGTGCGCAGATGATGCGGATATGATTTGAATGTTGAGTCATTAAATAAGATGACTTATACTTTGGCAAGGAATATCTGCGCATACATCTGGCTAGGTGGAATCACGTATGGGGTGTAGAACCAAGAACTGAATGGGTTCATATGTTCATTCATACATTGGGAAAGGTTCCAAATGAATGGTACTTGGAAACCTAGCTATGTAGAGGCACTAGTGAATTATATTTCGCTGGTAGATAGTTTTATTCTTACCTTTATCATTGACAGTGGGTTTGATATCATTGGTGAAGCTTTGATCATTAATGAACTAATCAGGGAGACTGTGCATTTCTGACACTTGGCACTAGTAGAATTTAGGGAACCATGCGCACTCAAAAGACCCTCCATCCCCTCGAATTTCCAATAAGTTCTCTCCATGCTAAGCCTTGTGGGATACTACAGAAAGCACATTCCCCAGTACAAATTGATAACTACACCCATGACTAGATTACTTAGAAGAGGTGCGACATTCCATTGGGATGATGAATGTCAGAGAAGCTTGTAGTTACTAAGGGATATGAAAGTTACTACGTGATATGACTTGAATTACCTGGTCAAAAATCCTGTGTTGTGCGAGACGATCTGTCAATGGTTATGCTTAGTTGTGGATTACTTGTGCAACAAGGTGTGACACACATGCTGTATCTATGCCAGGGGATTGACTGGTGTGCAGAGGTGTCAAAAACTAGCTGTTGGAATAGTAAAACTGGATAAGAAAAAATTAATACCGATTTTAGGAGCATCCAAGATGCATTTAATCAGGGGATTTTTCCAGATTTGGGACCGTTTGTTAGTAATGGAACTCCATTAATTCCCAAGGAGCCATTGCAGATGCACCACAAGTATAAATATGAATCATGGGATCCCAATAGTTCCCATTTTTTTCTAAGCGATTTTGATGCTTAGAGTTGTTTCTTTATCTTTGTCGTTGTTGCGTCTATGTCAGGATTGGATCCTATGTTTAAGGAATCATTTTTCCAAGTGGGTTTAGGATACGTAATTCAAAGTAGAATGATAGCTAGCAAACCCAATGATGACCCTGCTGTGTAGGAGGTGCTTGTGGTAGATACCCTTGCGCCCTATAAAACAAAAAAGGGCCAAAAATCTGGGATGCGCAAGTCCCCAAGAGAAAATACCCCCATATTGCGCCGTTGTACCAGAGAAAAGATGAAGAAACCTATGCCTGAACTCCTGGAAACTATTAAAGAAGGGGATGATGACGTAGTACAAGTAGCACCATTCTCGCGGCTACCCAATTATATTGCATCGTGAAAACCTACAGTGAAAGTGCCGAAGGACTTGGATAAGGTGCGCGGAGGTATCCAAGTGCCCCTGATCACAGAGAACATCCCAATAGAGAGGAATATGCTTGCAAAAATCCCTTAGCTATGATTTGATGACTGGGACATCATAGATGTTGAGAAGTTTCCAGAGCTCGCGCCAAAGCTCTATCTTGATCCAGTGCCCTATGAAGAAGGTATGGTGTGCCTCAAACCAAATAGAGAAATGCTAGGTCTACACAAGGTAGGCCTCCTCAATCTATTGCAGATCCCTCATTTTGGGTGCAACCCCATTAATGATATCTGCGTGAGAAAATTGCTAGAGTTGGTGCATGATGATGTGCTATGGATGGGAGAGCACATCCGAATTGATGCAGAACTCATTCAAAGAATCGTTGGATTACCAAACAAGGGGGCTGATCCTGTGGCCGATTTCATAGGGAAAGTGCAGGAGAAAGCATTTCCAGAAAAAATCAAGAAAAATTTTGATACTACGCACAAATATCGGGGCTTCATGGTAGAATATAGTAACGACACTGTCATATATTTTTGCATGGTCATCTTGTCTTTCAAGATGATGCACAAGTGTAGGCCGAAGAAGGTGCTCGTGCACGTAATTGTGCTCACTGGAAGATGGGAAAAAGGAGTCATCTAAAACTGGTACACATATCTCTGCAAGGAGTTTCTTCAAACATGTGTGAAGTCTAGAAGGAGGGTAAGCACTTTCAGTATGCTTGGCTCTTATTGTTAATCAAACTGATTTGGTGGAAAACCCCTAAAGATACCCAATCTCCTCAACTCGCAGAATTGATGTTCGAAGCTGCATGCTACGCAACCCCCTAGAATGCCTTTGACCCGTTGCGAGCAAAAGAGAACAAGTTATTTTGGGTTCTATATGATGAAAGTTTATACCAGGCAGTACAGTCGAAGCCACAATTGTCTCCCACTCTTTATGAGAAATACAAGCTGGTAGCTGAATTTAAGGGTACATTTCACAAGATCCACATCCGAGCGAAAGGCATTATGGAAGGTGTATGGTATGAGTTTCCTTACTTGGTGACTGAATATGATTTGATCACAGTCACAATAGATTGGTTGCTGGCTTGGTTGACTCCACCAATGCAACCACGAACCCCAACAGGTAAATCAACAGAGAAGGCCACTAAAATCCTGCTTAAACAATATCATCGATTCTTACAGACAAAACTAGTGAGGAGGAGCTTACACCAACAACAACAGGGGAAACCACTGAGACCATCATAGTGCTAGAAAATAATGGCTCTACGCCCAAAGAAACTAAAGCTGCAACATAAAAAGGCATGAAGTGCGGTGCGTAGACCACGATTAGGTCAAGAAAGAAGAAGAAGGGTTGTAATAAAACACGATAGGAGGTCCTGACACTTACAGAAGCCGATATCAATGAGATCGCAAATACAATGGCCACTGCATAGGAGGATCAATGGATGAGGTCAAATACAAATCCACATTGGAAATTCTCCAGGTTTCCCTACAATAATTGAAAATGCAAGCGAGCCAGATCTAGGCGAGCATGATTCAAGTGAGCCGGACCAATGCACATGTTACCAGCGCACAACCTTTGGATGTAGCATTACTGCCATCCAGGGAAGGACAATTTTTTCATATCCCCCTCCCAAAAATCCAAGTGGATGCGAGCCAGTGCACTCATTTTACTAGTACAAGCGATGTGCATGTTAACATTGTTGTGTTTCCTGCAGGAAAAATCCATCTACTACACTCAGTTATTGTTGATGAGCTCCAGTACTGCAAATAAAATATGCAAAAATAGACCAATGATGCACAGAAGCAGGATGCCCAAGAACATGTGCAGCAGTGGCAAGCTGAAGAAGCATATCAAGAAGTAGAGGCCTAGTGCACTGCATTGGAAGCCAAGACAACCACGTGTGCCAAGATATTCCAGCAGTCGCGGCCACTGCTTCACCCACACAGAAGTTGGATGGATTAGCTATTGTGATCAAGGTTGCATGTGTGGAAGCTCACACCATTCGAGCCTAATATGAGCAGCATATCGTGGACCTCCAGACCAAGTTGCAGTTGGAGACACCACCCGAGGTACGTGCAAAGAGAGCAACAGAGGTTAAGCAGGCCCAAGATGGTATTTTCGCCATAGTCACTCAGTGTGACCAGTCTTTGAATGAGGTGATGGAGATTTGGGCCTATTTCTAGAATGATCCGATCATGCATTAGATGTGCGACACACTCAACACCATGGAGCAGCAGTTTCAAGAAATTGACATGGTAACACCTACCTTGGTGATCATGCAGAGACTTGCTCGTCTCCAAGAAGGTCGTAGAATCCAAGGAGAAAATGTAGAATTGTGCCGCAAGGAGCAAGTGCTCAAAGAACGAATGAAAAAATGGGCAGAGGAAGCACTGCAACTCTCTGGGAAACTGGACAACACACTCAAGATCATTCAACAGACCCGACGCATTGTGGAGATGGTCGTTGAAGGGCCTATGACAAACAATATGGTTCAGCAGACATGGGGTACATCACCAAAGATCCTTGAGTTTGTGCTCCCTCTCCAAACTTCTGTCAAGATGGTCCGAGACAAAACCATGGAGACAACCACAACGACTCAGTGACTCGGGACGAGTCACATGTTTGTGTTGGGGGCCTGTTCGAGTGAGGCACAAGTTCCAATGATCTTTTTTTGTATGTTTGTATGTGCGTGATGCGCAGATGTAGTCAAAGCGCCTTTTGACCCAATTTTTCATATAATTAAGCTTAAATGTAAACTATGGGCCTCAAAACATGGTTTGAGACCATAGTATCTGTGCGCTAAGATTATTATAAATAGATAGAGTTTGTCTAAGTCAATTCGTTAGTGATAGAAGTGATATGTGATATTTATATTCTGATATTTCAGTCTGTAAGGGTTTTGGGTTGGGTAAAAGGCTCCTGTTGGCTGTGTGCACGGAGACCTAGTCCTGGTTGTGTACAAATTCTGCTAGCTGTGTGTGCAGAAGGGATTTTAAGGGTTTTGAAGGAAAATCTGGTGTATTGAAACATCTGAAGGATTAATAGAAGGAAAAAATTTGGTGAATTCTCTGTGTTATGCGTATATTTGATGTTTATGCATACTGTCTATTCTTTGATGAGATCGCATTATCTATTTTCTTATTGATGAATGTGTAGAGATAATTGATATATTTATGTAAGAGTATTGGCATCTATTAAGTATTACATTGATTAGATCAAGAGCTAGTTCTAATTTATTATCTGTAATAAGTAAGACAAGTATTTATGTGTATTCTGTTAATGATTGCGCAAGATTTGTAATTCTGTTATAAATTCACTGCACACATCTGTGGAAGATCAATTAGGGTTCTTCTGAGGACCACTTCATTAGATTCTCTCTTAGGGTCCAAAAACATGGTTCCTTCATCCCCCCATACCACTTCGGGTGAGCCTTTGGTCTGTGCAAGAAGATCATTGCCGAAAGGGCCAGTAGTTCGAGGGTTTTTTGGTTTATCCATAAAATCTGAACCTGGGTCAGGACCCCTTCAGCCAAAATTAATCTATCTTGGTTTATACCTCTGATCTTATATATTTGCAGCCAATATATCTAAAGATAGGGTTTTGGTTTTTGTTTACATTCAAAAGTTTTTGGTTTTGTTTCATGACATCCAAGTGCAATGAAAATTGAAGGATTACATACCTCACGTAGGTACAATATTTCTCTGCGGATTGGATAGCGTAGGATACAAAAGGGGCATCATTACATTGTGGACTAGACACCTAAAATGGCTTGCAGATCCCTGAAGATTTATATCCCTTAAAAATCAATCACAATTCAAGGTCATTTTTAAAGTCAGTGGCATGATTCCTTCTTTTGGCCCTCTCTAGGCACTAACCTTGTCACAAGGATTCTTCCCATGGGCTTAGTTCTGCAGCGCTACTTAAAGTTTTTTTTATGCAGTAGTATTATTGTGCATTAATTGAAGTTGTATGTAGTGTTATGCAAATGTAATCTTGACATTTTGGAATATTTCCTTGGGAATTGATATATGTACCTTCTCAATATCAAGATGAATTCAATCAACATTCATATAATGACTTAATTGAATGATATGACCTATGTATAAAATCTAAAATTTGATTAAACATATTATAAGGTCAAATATCTTTGTTCCTGAATGCTTCAGCTCATTATAGTGACAATAGTTCTCAATCTAGCACAAGGTAGAATTTTCTATGGTCACATTTGACCATTTCAAAATTATGAGTTTTTTTTGTGTGGCCTTGATTATGTTTTGAAGTAACAATTCCTTATGATCATCTGAATAAAGTATATATATATATATATATATATATATATATATATATATATAATCCAACTTGAGTGATCCTATCATTAGAGAAGTTGTTGCAGTGTGAACTGGTTATATAGATAAGATTGGTGTTTCACATTTATCCTCGATGATAAGTAGTTCCCAAGAAAAAATATGAGTTGACAAAGGTGTTTCACAAGTAATTATCATCTATCATCAACACCTTTGAAAATGATAAATAAGTTTCATAATCTTGCAGCAGGGTCTAGAGATTCATGATTTGAACATTTGAAAGTAGCATGATAATTATTTTAAGAACTGTAGCATTCAAGGGTCTCGTTGAAAGTATTGAATACAACAATGTCTCAATGTAGTTATTGACCTATTGGTTTCTACTTATGTCGCAACTGAGGGTACTTGACAAAATTGGTAAAATGAAGCAGAGCGTGCTGATGTTAGGGTTTGTTGTAGTGCGATAGTTTGCCAACCTATGATACTATGTGGTTGGGCATTTAGATTTATTCTTGTAAAATTACAATATGGTAGTACATATCACTTTTTTAATGGATTTATATATCAGATATATCTCTATGTCAAGTGATATTGGGAAAAAGTTGTGTGGTTAGGGTTTACATAGTAAAATTTCAGCATTGGCTACAACAAGTGTTTACATCCTTCCATTATCATAATGTTTTCTTTTGTAGCATTTTTGAACATTTTGGTTTCTCTCTGAACTATCTATATTCCAAAATATGGAAGATGATGTTAGGAACAATGCTAGTAAGAGCCAGGACTTTAAATCAGGATTACATAAGAAATCCTGACATAATCAAATTTAAAACAAGCTACTCAAGTAGGTCATATCAACAAGTTTTTGGTAGGAAGTCTAGAAACAATTAAAATTTGGTAATAAAGGTTACAATATGAGAAAAATTAAAATTCTCTTTTATTTTCAGAGAACCGGCCCCTTAGTGCAGTCGCATAAGGAACAATGGTTGGATCCTTGGAATGTCCAGATTTTTTGTTGCCTGAATAAAAAGGACCTTCATATAATAGAAATCATTAAGTAGCTAATTTTCTCGATGATCTCATTAAAGGATTTCTTCACCCTTGTAAATTTTCCAATTAGGAAGTTTTCTAATATAGTTTCAAGAATAGGGGCAGATTGATGAAGGATTAAGAGGAAACTATATTATCCCTAGATGTCTCCAATATTTAAAAATCTGATCATATGTTATATATCCAAAGATGCATGTGATTATGGCTCAAAAACAAAGGAATAATGACAATAATGATAGCAGGTTGTAGAAAAATTTATATTAATAATAAGTAGCGGATATCAAATAATAATCCTCTCATTTATCTAAATTGAGAGGGAGTTCATTTCTTTAAAAGTCAATTTCCTAGCCTTGATGCACTACTTCCGAAGAATTGACAATTTCAGGATCATGGTATTTTGGTGTACACCTTGCTCCAATTTATGGTTGCCTATGGTTTTTGTACTATACCGAGAATTTGATCTGTCAGTTTGAAGAAAATGCATAACCTCAGACCTTCGAGGAAAGGTTTGAAGACTCCCTAATTCCTTACCTCAAGAATATAGGACCATGATTGCATACTATCATGCATTATTCATTACTGGTGTTTATATCTAAGGATGAACCTCTTTTGAAGATACCTTTAGACTTTGAAGAAAATGAATAAGAGACTAATCATTACATATTGATTCTCCTTGGGAGTTGTCTGTTTGACCTTCCCGTCTAGTATAACCAAGATCTCCGCCAAAATCATGGCATGATTGAATGTATTAATAAAATATCTACAAATTGGATGGAAATAATGATGAGCATGTTTCTAGATGGATGTTTTGCACTCCAAAAATCTAAGTTTAAGCTAATGGTCTCAATGAGTAAGAGGGAGTAAGAAAAGTTAAGAATTTTCTACAATAGACATACAAGAATAAAAGGATTTTTTATGTTTCTAGGTATGTTGAGTGGAGCTATTGAGGCTTCCATTGAAAATTTAATTACGAATATCATTAATATTCATAAATAAACCTTGGCGTATCCCCCATATGAAGGTGTTGGTTTGAGGGGTCGTGACCTTGGTTCAGACTTAAGGTTTACCAACCAATGCCTGTACTACTATCCCTTTTGGAAATGGCCTACTTGCATAGGTCAAGGTCTCACCCGAGGTAGTATGGGAGGGTGTTGGAACCAAGTTTCTGCACCCTGAGAGAGAGAAAGTTAATAAAAATGGCTACCATTAGATCTAATAGGCCTGCGTTGAATAAGCCCTAACCTTGAAACCCTTAACAATATAGTTTCCTGAATAACTTGTGCGAAGCTCATAGACCATAAGATAACCAAGAATCAGAGGTAATAAGACAAAACACAACCAGATCTATGAATTATTTACTCTTTTAAAGCACTACATCCACGTGTGCACCAACTAAGTGTAGTATTCAGTATACAAACATAACTAGGAAATCAACAAATAGCGTAACTCATAACAGAACACAGACATTCTGATATCATAAAAACAATATTCTCATTCATTAATACTTGGATTCCACTTACAGAATATTTACCAGCCCGCGCACATAGCCAACAGGGTCCGCACACTATAGGAATTAGCGTCTTTGCACATAGCTAGCAGGAGCCCTTACCTAGACAAATCCACACAACATATATCACAGATCCAACGTTCATATCCAGACTTAACCAAAACTTACTTCCACACTCGATATATTCATCTATTTATATCATATTATCCTATGCTACTCTATGGTCCACAAACCATGGTTTGCAAACCCTTGGTCCACTGTTTGACCCATTACAGTTCATTAGGGGCTTTGACCCACCCCAAAGCCCCTGCGCCAAAATAAATATTACAAAATATTACAAAAATATAGAAAAATTGTTGTTACGGGCTCCCGCTCCAATAGGCCTCCAACACAATCGTGTGACTTGTCCCGAGTCACAGTGGCAGTGGGGTCTTCATCTTGGCTTGGAGCTGCTTGATGGCAATGGAAAATGGTGGGAGGAGGCCTTCACTTTGCGCTGCTGTGTTCTGCGCAATTTTGACCAAATTTTGGGAATTCAATTCTTCAATAGCCACAGTGAAATTGTCCAAAGTCTGGTGTAGTTGCTTGACTACTACACCTAAATACTTTGAGAGCTTGAGTGCTTCATTTGCCCATGTTTTCAAATGATCGTTGAGTACCTGATTCTTGTGGTGGAATTCCTCGATTTCATCTCTTAGAGCATGGCTAGTATGAAGACGTGTGAGGCGATGAGCTGATAGAAGGGTCGACATGGTGGCTTCCATCTCCTCAAAGTCCTGCTCTTTCTGGTGTAGCGTCTGATTGAACTATCGAAGGAGGGGATCATGTTGCAGTACGGAACATAGTCCCATAGTCATATTTAATAATTTTTAACCCTTGACGATGTGTGCCGAAATACTTCTTGTTTCTTCTTTTACCAGCACGACTCATTGGGCTCGCACCACTGGAGGGGTTTCTGGCTACAACTTGGCCTGTAGTGCAGCAATCTGTTCCTCCATGTCTTCTTTGACGGTCTACACATTTGTTATGGATGCCTTCAACACAACCACCAAGCCTTCAATATTGGCCTGCAGCGCAGCAGAGGCAGGGATTACTTTTGGCATGTCTCCACATAACCATCAATTAGGTGTTCTAACTCTGCTTGCTGTGTGCCTACCGCGATATACATTTCATGAGCTTAGGTGGATTCGGTAGCTTTGGAAACAATTTTTTGCTCGACCTCGCTTAGCTGTTGTTGTGCCCGTATTTCGCTATTCTGGAGCTCGAAAAAGAAAAACAAGTGGAGAGCGTGTAGCTTCCCACTCGTTATTGTTGCGATGTCGAGGCCAACTTCCGCGCATGCTTGGAATTGCGCGCACAAGGTTGTTGATTCTACTGTCAATGCTGCACCTGAGAAGGGGAAAGTCCTTCTCTCTATTGACATGGCAAGGGTTGTAGCTAGCAAGCTTGCTTGTATTGGCTGCACCTAGTTCTCACTCGCTTCGACGGTATCTGCTTTGAGCTAGAATACCTGCAACGCAGACTGCAAAGCCTCCACCATGGCCTTTTGCTTATTTTCTATGAAATTCCAATGATCCTCGGAGGTAGTAGCAATGAGATCGGAAATATTTTCCAGGTCCTCCTCTATCAATGTAATTTTGGCTTCTCCCTCGGTCTTTTCGGCCTTGCACTTCTTTTGCTTCCATTTGGGAGGCTTTCCAGTGCACTTCGTTCCAGGTGGGGGATATGCGCCCTCCCCACCAACTCCTATAATCTCCACATCATGCTGAGGCTCTTGCTCCACCCCCTTGGTGATGTCCTTGGGGGTTCCTGTTGTGGTTGTTTTATCAATAGAGCGCACTTCCATTTCCTTCACTGTGCTTGGCAGGGCAGTATCTTTCGACACTGCATCTTTCCCTGATGTGGTTGCCGTGACCTGGGTAGAGGACTTGATGCCAATTTTCCATGCAGGAAACCATGTTGGAGGAGGAGTAGGAGAATTCTTACCTTTGTGCGAGTTCGATGGTGGCATAATTGGGGGCTGGTCTCTAGATGGGGGATTGGTCTCTACGTGTGCATCCCCGCCTTTGTTTAGATCAGGTGGATCCCTTAGATGACTGTACACTGATATATTCCCTTCTTTTTTAACATGGTATTATTTACCACTTCATGTCATTATTCCTCTCTGATAGAAGGTCATTCACTCAGTGTGACTGCATAGGACACCTTTTTCACGTAATAACATCTTAATCAGCAGTGATAAGTTTTGCAGAAAATTACCCCTAAATCACTTGAAAAGTGTTCACTCTGCTTCAGAAAAGGACAGAAACTAATGGAATGCAAACTCAATTACAAATCCACCCATCACACTATCAACCCAGTGATATACTGTTTGGGTGACTTTTTTATCAGTATTCTCCAACTGTCGGATCAGTTCAGGGGTCCACTACGTGACCTGCTCGTCTTTTAATAGGTTTGGAACTATGCTAACCTCACCAGCCACTCCTGTAGTTCGTGTGTGAAGATTATGAAGAGGATTTCGTGTACCTCTGTAAAAATTTACTTATTCTTCCACTCTTCAGCAAATAACTTCCTACTTCTCTTTTCTTTTAGTGAAAAATCCTAAATATTCTTTTCAAACCAGGCCTTGAGTTCAAGCTTTAATGGATGCCAAAGACCTTGTGGCATTATGCAATCTCTATCTAAAAATTCTCCCAGTCCGGACAACATAACCATTTTTTGGTTTGAAGGGTCATGACCTAGGTTCATAGTTAAGGTTTACCAAAAAACCCCTATACTACTATCCCTTTCGGCAATGGCCTACTTGTGTAGGTCAAGGTCTCACCCGAGGTAGTATGGGAGAGTGATGGAACTAGGTTTCCACACCTAGAGAGAGAGAAAGTTAATAAAAGTGGGTACCTTCAGATCTAACAGGCCTGCGCTGAAGAAGCCCTAGCTTTGAAACCCTTAGCAATATATTTTCTTGAATAACTTGTTTGAAGATCATAAACCATAAGATAACCCACAATCACATGTAATAAGACAAAACACAATGATATCTAAGTATTCTTTACTCTTTCAAGGCACCGCATCCATGTTTGCACCAAATAACTATATTATTTAGTATACAGACATAACTGTGAAATCAACAGATAGCTTAACTCATAAAAATACACATAGACATTCTGATATCAGCAAAACAGCCTTCTCACTCATTAATACTTAGATTCCACTTACAGACTCTTTACCAACCCGCACACACAGCCAGTGGGGTCTGCACATAGCACGACTTAGGGTCTTCATGCACACAACCAACATGAGCCCTTACGGAGATAAATCCACACAACAAATATCACATATCCAATGTTCGTAGCTAGACTTAACCAAAAATTACTTCTAGAATCGATCTATTCATATATTTATACCATATTAGCCTACCCTACTCTATGGTTTGAAAACCATGGTTTGTGGACCCTTGGTCTACCCTTTGCCCATTACAGTTCATTAGGGGCTTTGACCCACCCCAAAGCCCCTGCGCTAGAATATCTATTACAAAATATTACAAAAATATAGAAAATTTGTTGTTAGGCCCACCCACTCCAACATAAATGATATTTTGTTAAGATGGAACATTGAGCTTTGGGAGCTCCTGAAGACCTGAGGTACTGATTGAGCCATGAGCGAGCATAGGGTGAATGTGTCACCTTCCCCTATAGGTGTTTGATGTACAAGGTGAGTGGTTCACCTTCCCCTGTGACATATGACATGTGTGTAGGGTGAGAGGTTCACCTTCCCCTATGATTGATGACATATGCATAGGATGAGTGGTTCACCTTATCCTATGGCATATGAGAAGGATGAGTGGTTCACCTTCTCTCGTGGATACCCCAGTGAGAGATGCATATAGTGATATTTTGACATGTCATTTCATCCTTTCCCCACATCTAGGATCATCATTCCCTATGATCTATGGTTGACATGTCGATGGGACATGGTTCATCCCTTCCCCACATGTAGGATGATCATTCCCTATAATTTGTGCTTGCCATGTCAGTGGGACATGGTTCATCCTTTCCCCACATCTATGATTCTCATTCCATATGATCTTGGATTGACATTTCGATGGTATGTGGTTCATCGTTTCCCCATGTGTAGGATCCCTCCTACCATTTCTGGTTGGAATGCATGTAGGACACAATTCATCCTTTCCCTACTCTCGGTGATTTCCATGTATGTAGGATGTGGTTCATCCTTTCCCTACAATGGTTGTGATATGTTTGTAGGATGTGGCTGATCATTTCCCTACAATAGTTATGATGTGTTTGTAGGATGTGATTCATCCTTTCCCTACATGTGATCGTGAGATGTGTTTTATCCTTTCCCTATGAGTGGTTTTTATAAGGATATGATATATTCTTTCCTTGTTGATGTTCTTGCATTACCCTACCCATGTAGTCCATGACACATGGGAAGTACCTCTCATTTGGCCAATGAGTTGGGAAAAGTGGATAGGGATCATACCACTACTGGTGGAAGCATCATGTACTTGCATACTCCCTATATCTAGGATGAATGACGTTTCTTCAACTTGATAGCTTGGTATCAAGTCCAATTGGAGTTCAATTATGTGGACTAATTTTTTTCAGTGGAGAGAAGCAAGGCCTTGTGAGTCACTCTCAATCAATTCTTATTAATTATTAATATCAATGTTCAATAGAGAAGAGCAGATGTGAGATAAAGACATGGCTCATGATGAATGGATGGCGTGATGATTGATGTTGGATTGATTGGCATGTGGAATTCTCCCTAGTTGAGAGGGAGTGTTAAAATTGGAAAGTAGGGAAAACTTCCATTGAGGATAAGTCTTTTGAAGAAGATAATTATGGCATTGAATTCCAATTTTCGAGAGGACCAAAATCAACCAAAATATCATCATATTTGGTTGAGAAAAAATGGTTTTTTGAATCTATCTAAAATATCACAGTTGACCTCTCCTCTATGTTGGCTCATTATACCCAATAGACACGTCTCTTTTTCTCCACCAAATTATATAAATAGTGGTGTTTTCCACTTCATTTAGACACACAATTTTTCTCATTATTCTCTCCTAATTGTGCCACAGAAGAGAACTCCAATGAAGGAATCAAGGGCATGTTTGTGATCTGTTCAGTCTTCTTCATGAGTCGAGTTCCTAAGGAAGGAAACCAAGATTGATCAGTGGAAGTCTGGGCTTGAGTTATATTTTTCTAAGGGAATTTCTCTGGGCTGCGTGTATTTCCCTTTCATGTTGATATCACTTAATCAGTAATTTAGGAGTGAATCATATGGTTTTGAATCCTAAATCTTAATCTAGATTGGTCTACACCTACAACAAGGAATATATGAGTATTTTAGCATGGATTTTCTGCTTTAAACTAACGCTGATATAAGCCCTAACCAAAACTGAAATTATTCATGGTCGTAAACTCTGTTAGAATTTTATCTTTATCTCAAAATGTCACATTAATTGATCAAGGTTCGAGTACATTTTGTAGCTACCTTATCTATCATTGATATCTGGTTAGGGTTGAAGACTGAAGTATAGATTTGACTGGGCTATCTCCTTTGTATTCAGACAATGGTTTTGGCAAGTCTATTTTCACTATGATTGTACTCTCTCTCTCTCCTTCTCTCAACATTTTATATTTATAATAAAGAATATCGATCCAAATTTTTCCCCATCTTTTGGTTTTTTTCTGTCTTGTGCCATATCCATGTGCACTCTTATATTTACTTTTATTTAGCATATTTGTTTTGTGTTCTTGCTTTAGTTACTGTTGTGATAATAATGTATTATGTAATTTTTAATGGAAAATTTGCCTAATAGAGCTCCTTGAAGTAACTTTCCTTGAAAATAACATGCTAACTTAATAATTTACACACCTTGGTGATATCAACATGCTTGACTATAATGCAAACAAGGATCTAGTAAACCAATATTTAAGCATGTAATTAAGATGTTTAACTCTAACCAACTTGTTGCATCTCCACTCATGGATATGGTCATAAATTTGAGTTTATTTATCCTATTTAAATGTGGAAAACATGTAAATCCTAAGATCCTACTATGATCATAACTAAAAATTATTGAATAAGGTACTGGTCAAGGAACCATATCACTATATGATTCACTATCAAGTTCAATATGCCATTTAGCAGTAGCCACCCATCATAGTTCATTGGAAATGATGCACCATCACAAAATCATCCACCAAAGAATTTGAATAAAAAAATGTGTTAATATGGATAGATGGGTTTTGCCAGCTCCCCTTTGAACTTAGGAACATCATAAGTTAATTTTGTAGGCATTGATGGCCATCTAGGATCATGGCATATGGGTAATTTTTATGTTTATCCAAGTTTGGAAAGTCAATGTATGCTATAAATGAAATTTGTTGTTGATTAAATGGACGAAGATGTAGAAATGTACCCTTTTATGTATTTTATGTCCCCCCATAGCATAGTTAATGAAGGATGAATATGGACAACATAATTAAAAAACCCTTCATCCACAAGAGTCAAAGGTATCTCATATTTGAAAACATGCACCAATATCTGGAAAATGACCTCATGAGAGCCTAAAAAAATGGGTGCCAACATCAAATTTAATCAAAGTAAACTCTAGGGGGTCAACCCCTCCAATATTTTAACAAGGCTTTGTTTTGCATAGGGAAGCTTTGAAAAAACTCTAAAGAAATCATGGAAAAAGGTGCTTCAAATAAATATTCAACGATAATGTAGTGTTGAGTAGCCCATGCATTAGGGTTGTGTGTTGACATGAGAAGAACACCCTTAGGTGGGTGACATGCTAGCTCGAAAGGATTGTATAGCATGAGAGGTTCAGTGGCCACATCAACAATGACTAAGCCCGTAGAAGAAAAAATTGAATTAGTTTTTTCATAAGATTTAGATCTCATATAAAATATAACTTGTTGAGTACAAACATGTATATGTGCATAGCCTTTGGGACGATTCCCCCCACCCCACTACAAAGGTGGAGGAGCTTGTGAAACCATTTTCTATTGTAGTTGGGTAAGGAATGGATGAGTGAATATGGTTAGGTATTGGGTGGCAGTGGTGGTGCAAGAAGATGGTGAAATTCATCAATACATGCCCACTTGTGATTCAAATGATCCCCCTAAAAAATTTGACAAGTAAATTTAAACTTGGGATGTTTCTCATTCATTCCCCAACCTTTGTTGGGTTATTTTTAAGTAGTTTCCTGAGCAAGTTTAGAGTTATTACTATTTATTTATTTTTCTTTTTCCTACAATGTTGTTGAGGACTATTTGATGTTCTATTCTACATCATGAGTACTGAGGAGGTATACTTAGAAGACTATTCTTTTTTAGAACCATATGCACTTGTTGTGACTTGGGATGTCACAATCAATTTCCCTAGCTAAGCTAGTAATTGGCTCATAAGAGCATATGAAATGGAACTGATGAAATCATCAAAATGCAGACGTAGTTTGGGTCGTTTTGGATGAGTCAAAGGTCAAGGAGCATTAGGAATGACATCATATCTATTTCATGACTAAAAATAAATTAAATCAATTTTCTGAGCACATATAATGACCTTCTCCTCAATAGACATGTTTTCCATACCAAAATCCTTGTCCATAGGTGGAAACAAGGATTGGGAAAACTGGTTTTAAGAATTTCATTAGTAATTTTGATTCTAACTAACCTCTTTCATCTCCTCCAGTCATGGATATGGTTTGGAGTTTGAATTTAGTTATCCAATTTAGATGTGGAAAAGAGGTAATTTATGATATCTTGTTTTGAGGGTAACTAAAAATCATTCAAGAAGGTATGGGCTAATGATGAATAATCACTATAATATTCCCTATTGATTTCAATATACAAGTAAGAGGCATCGTTAATCTGGATTCGCTAGAAAAAATGCAACCTCAAATAAACCTCCAACATAGGATTTGAAGAACATAGTGCTATAGGGTAATATTTTTGGGTGGTGGTTATTAGGTATCCCTCTCAGGGCTTTTTGGTGCCCGAGGCACACCATCAGATTAGCTGTAAATTTCCAAATATGTTGCGTACATGTTCATGCTAATATATATAATTGACAAATCGAGATGAAAATATTACCTCTTTTTGGACAGCAGATCCTATGGAGAACACCAAGAAGTGAAGTATAGATCCTTCTTCACTGGTTGCAAGTCCAGATCCTACAATCAATCAAATCACCTGCGTAATCTCTACAATATTATGGCTTCTTATCAATTAAACGAGCATATAATAAACATAAAACAATGCAAATATAATCCATTCATATCATGCTACATAGAAGATTGAACAAAAATTGTGACACTGATGCATCAAATGGAAAAAACAGATACATTTTGTATTGATTTATAAAAAGGAGGATTACAACCATCAGTTACACCAAGCCCTTCTCAATCTCCCAATTCCTCTCTCTCTTTCTCTATCTTCGAGTGTGATGATGCTCAAGGAAGAAAGCTCTCAATGAACTTCATAGATCTTCAACCCTCACACTACAACAATGAAATTCTGCTCCACATACAATCAAACCTTCGACCTTAGACCAAGAGCCCACATATCCAATTTATAGGAGATGGAGAAGACAAACCTTTCCAACTCTTTCAACCTATTTAA